>JAJOZX010000688.1:450000-572500 GCA_023014485.1 Bathynomus jamesi
TATTTATGCAGTTTCTTTCCTCCAGTACAACATAATTTATAAAAATATATTGAAATATTATTGTTTTCTATTTAAATGTGTTTAAAAAGGTAAACAATTGTGTTTATTATGCAGTTTTGGGTGGGAAAAATCTTCCCATTATACAGTGCGTTCGAAAAGTCTCTCCGCAGTCAACCAACACTTTAGAAAAAGTGTTTGACAACAAGTGTAGACGAGATGCTCTGTGCCTGCAAAATGGTTGAAAACACTTTCAACACATGCTGTAAAATCAAAAGGTTATGTAATAAAATTACTAAATCATGGTTGAATGAAAACATTGTAGTTTTTCAATTTCCTATGCGTTTAACATAGCACTGCGGAGAGACTTTTCGAACGCACTGTATAATGGGATTTAATGGGAAAATAGGGTCCGTTATACGGAAATTCGGTTTACGGACAACTTTTCAGGAACGTAACGCTTCCGTATAACGAGGACTGCCTGTATAATACTATATAATTATAATATATATAATATGCATATAACTATATATAATATAATGTATAATACTATATATACAATATAGTATAATATGCGTCCTTTATATAATATAATAATATATATATATAATATGCATATAACTATATACCGGGTGTCCGAGAATTATCTGTACAATGTTTGGCTGTTATTAAAAGTCAACCATGAAGTGTAGAAATTGCAGTGTTGTCCCATTTTACAGAGAATCTCATTAAGTTTTTTCTGATACCACGTTTTGACAAGTTTTTTAGAAATGTACGCGGGTGACAGACATTGATGATTTAAAAGCAGGAATCACAGCTGCTATTGAGCGAATTGATGTGGATATGCTGCAGCGTACATGGCAACATTTGGAGTATCGATTGGATGTTTTGCGAATCACTAATGGTGCACATATCGAATGTTTGTAACAACGTTACTTTAATAAAATAAACTTTTGAAAATACAGATTCTAAATAATCTTGTTTAAGAATTTTACGTGTTATCAAGAATTTTATTAAAAGATGAAATTGTACAGATAATGTTCGGACACACTGGAATTTCTAAAAAACTTGTCAAAACGTGGTATCAGAAAAAACTTAATGAGATTCTCTGTAAAATGGGACAACACTGCAATTTCTACATTTCATGGTTGACTTTTAATAACAGCCAAACATTGTACAGATAATTCTCGGACACCCTGTATAATATAATATATAATACTATATATACAATACATAATATACGTCCTTTATACATGTAGCGAAGTATTTTGTCGTTGCAGCTAAGGTGTAGGTTTTTGCTTTACCGTTTCTGCACCTTCATGTATGGCATTTTGTCGTTTCAACTTAGGCTTTCCGCAGTTTGTCTTGTGGTATTTTAGGTGAGACCAGTTGCTGGCCACAAATTTGCAAACGTTGCACATGCACACCCTTTTATTCTTTGGCGTAACAGTCGCATGTCTAGTTGTGTGTTGTGTTTTGTTTTGTTTTGTGTCGCCCACTTACACATTTTATTTTTTTAGGTGATTTACATCAACCCACTCATCGATCATCATGCCTCGGAAGTGTAAAAATGAACCCCACAATTTCTGTTACGTGTGCAGCTCGTTCGCGACTAAATCACAACGGCGTACAATCACGATGGATCTTCAAAAAACTTACCGGTTATACTCCGGCTGTCCACTAGGCGACCAAGATAAGGCGTGGGCGCCACATTTTAACTGTACCGCTTGTTCGAATGGATTACGTGACTAGTTGAACCAAAGGAAAAAGTCGATGCCGTTCGCTATACCTACGATATGGAAAGAGCCGAGAGATCATCATGGCGATTGTTACTTTTGCAATGTTAACATAACTGGCTTCTCCGTGAAGAACAACCATAACATCATTTATCCGAACGTAGACTCCGCGATCAGACCGATACCTCACGATGACACGATGCCGATTCCGGTACCTCCACAGCGTGGACTCGATTCTTTAGAAGACCAAAGGGAATCCAACGAAGGTGCGATTGGCGGAGATGCGGGACCTTCGGCCGATCTTGACTACACATCTGACGAAGAACAATCGGAGCCGAAGAGGCTTATCCATAACGAGTTGAATGACCTCATTAGAGACCTAGCCCTCTCCAAAGAGAAATCAGAACTTCTCTCCTCGAGACTCAAGCAGAAACACTTTAGAAGAACGTCCGAGTGTGTCACTATCGAAAATGAAACCATGATTTGGCGACATTCTTTACAGTAGACGGTCCGCTCTGCTATTGCCATGATATCAATGGACTTTTCGAGAACTTGTCACAGGTACACACACCATCTGAGTGGCGCCTGCCTGTTCATTGATTCCTCACAGCGAAGCTTGAATGAGGTTCTCCTGCATAACGGGAACTTAAAGCCATCCATCCCGATCGCCCACTCCATTCATCTAAAGGAGACGTACGATAACATGAATATACTACTCGAAGCAATCCAATACAGCACTCATCATTGGAATATCTGCGGTGATCTCAAAGTCATTGGTATGTTAATGGGCATGCAAGGAGGGTACACGAAATTCTGTTGTTTCCTATGCCTATGGAACAGCCGTGCTACCGCGGATCATTACATCAGAGGTAACTGGCATCAATGAAGTACATACGAACCAGGAACGGGCAGTGTCCAGTGTGTTCCTTTAGTTGATCCAAAGAAGACTTTCTTGCCACCTCCACATTAAGCTCGGTTTAATGAAAACTTTTGTGAAAGGATGGGTAACGCGAATTCGAGAGGATTTCGATACCGTGTTGAGAAATTTGCAAACATCAATGTCGCGAAATTGAAGGAGGGAATCTTTGTGGGGCCCCAAATCAGGGAGGTTCTGTTGAAGAAAGCTTCATTGCTTTAGAACTAAAAGCATGGCATGTTTTCAAATGGATTTGTGGAAACTTCTTGGGTAATCACAAGTCTCCCGCATATATAATACTATATATACAATACATAATATACGTCCTTTATACATGTAGCGAAGTATTTTGTCGTTGCAGCTAAGGTGTAGGTTTTTGCTTTACCGTTTCTGCACCTTCATGTATGGCATTTTGTCGTTTCAACTTAGGCTTTCCGCAGTTTGTCTTGTGGTATTTTAGGTGAGACCAGTTGCTGGCCACAAATTTGCAAACGTTGCACATGCACACTCTTTTATTCTTTGGCGTAACAGTCGCATGTCTAGTTGTGTGTTGTGTTTTGTTTTGTTTTGTGTCGCCCACTTACACATTTTATTTTTTTAGGTGATTTACATCAACCCACTCATCGATCATCATGCCTCGGAAGTGTAAAAATGAACCCCACAATTTCTGTTACGTGTGCAGCTCGTTCGCGACTAAATCACAACGGCGTACAATCACGATGGATCTTCAAAAAACTTACCGGTTATACTCCGGCTGTCCACTAGGCGACCAAGATAAGGCGTGGGCGCCACATTTTAACTGTACCGCTTGTTCGAATGGATTACGTGACTAGTTGAACCAAAGGAAAAAGTCGATGCCGTTCGCTATACCTACGATATGGAAAGAGCCGAGAGATCATCATGGCGACATGTCGCATGTCCTTGAAAATACATTTTTTACATTCACATCTAGATTTCTTTCGCGTAAACCTTGGCGCGGTTACTGACGAACAGGGGTAACGCTTCCATCAAGACAGCCAGTCAATGGAAAATCGTACTCACAACGTTTTTAGGTTGTACTTTTACGATAAATTGTGCTGAAATTAACACGAGTCATATTTCGATAACTAGATGTGCTAGAGGACAACCGGAAACAGATTTGGAATCAGCGTACAAAACTGGTCTAGAAAAGTGTTTATACATCTTTGATGAGAGAAAAAAGTTCGATTTTGTCGACCAGTGATAATTAAATTGAATGAAGTTACATTAGCCAATGGTGTCTCAGAAGTCGCGCACCATTGGCTAATGTAGCTTCATGAAATAAGCAAAATATTGTTTATTTCATGAAAGTGGCACTCCATTTGCCAAATTTATGAAATAAGTAAAGTTATTCCTTATTTCATGATATACGCAATTTCGCTCTGTCAATTTCATGAAATTGGCAGAGGAAAAACTGAAAGTTCAACTGTTGTATTTCTTTTTCATGTTTTCTCTTGCGGCTAATAAAATTTTGCTCTCTAATTATCTTATTTCTTTCCTTGATTGTTATCACTTCATCAGTGCCAGCTATGTGACCTTTCCTTCCACTGCGCTGACCAATAAGAAATCTTATCTTCTATTTTCATCATAGACAGAGCATTCTCGTGTGCAATGTCAAATAGTTCATTGAGTCGTGATGTGAATTGTGTTTCATTGGAAATTTGCTTTTGAGATTGACGGGACTTACTCTTTTGTAATGCTTTCCATTCAGAATGAAGTTTCAGCAACCGCTTAATAAGATCATGTTCATGCGCAGTTGGAATACTGGCTTTCTTCGAGAAACCCATAACACTGATCAAAGTGTTCTTAGCACAATCTTTCAAAGGGAGCTTCATCTCTGAATGATGGTAAAAAAATGTGCCAAAACTTGCTGCTGAGAAGGCAGTTTATCGTCCAAGATTTCTGGTAAAGTTGACACCAACAAGTCATATGTCTGTTTTAGAACGAGTACTATAACTACAGTAGTACTAGCCATGATTTAAAAAAAAATGAAAATTTTAGGGCGTGAAACTCCTAACGGTGAGATTTGAGTTGCAGTTTGCTCCTTGCCAGTTTTTCAGATGTCAAAAGTCACAAGAAGTAGTTACATATATTGATATTATATCATAAATACAACTACTCGTATATATCTGAAAACATATGAATATTTACATATGAATATTTCATATAAACATTTCAATAATTATTTCTGTAAATTTTGCAAAGAAATAAATGGGGTATTTTACTATTGATTAAAAGTACATTACTCTACACTTTTATGCTGCCGAGCGCCATCTCTAAATATGACTTGATTGCTTTAAAAAATGGCATGCTAATTTTTATCATGATAAAGAACAAAATTCGACCTTCTGAACTCTAAAGTTAAAAAAATAATTTTTGGCCCGCTCTGCTGATAGCCACCTTAATATATATATATATATATATATATATATATATATATATATATATATATGTATGTGTGTGTGTGTGTGTATATATATATATATATATATGTATAGAAACGACGTAAGTATAGAGGAGTGTTCTGCACACGAGGAAGAGAAATAACGAACAAATGAAAAATGAGGTGACCGCCCTGTTCTGCCCTATGTAGGAGAATTACGACTTCTGACTGATCGAGGCCCGTGGTGTAGTGGTAGCATATCTGACCGGCAATCGGAAGATCCTGAGTTCGATTCCCGGGCGGTCACCTCATTTTTCATTTGTTCGTTATTTCTCTTCCTCGTGTGCAGAACACTCCTCTATACTTACGTCGTTTCTATACATTAATATACTGCGTGGTCATTGCAGTTAAATGTGTATATATATATATATATGTTTGCAGTTAAAATGTATATATGTACGGCATGAGAAGGTGCCCCCTCAGGGCATTCGATTCCGTTCGTATGTGGGAGAATTACGAGTTGACTGATTGGGGACCTTGGTGCAGTGGTTAGCATATCCGACCGGCAATTGGATGATCCCGGGTACGATTCCTGGGAGGTGCCTCATTTTTCATTTGCTTGTTTTCTCTCCCCATCTTGTGCGGACGCTCTTCTACACAAGCGTCGTTCTTTACATTATATATATATATATATATATATATACTTACTAAGAGCAGATAGAACGACGAGACGGAAAGGTGGCTGTGCTATATATGTACAGGAAGGTCATATGACAGAGACGATAATAAGTAAATCAAACAGCTATGTGGAACTCCTAGCAGTGAAAATAGAAAAACTAAACTTGATAGTAATAGTCATCTATAGACCTCCAAGCACCCCAATCGAAAAATTCTCGGAGGCCATTGATGACATTAGAAAGCTAATAAAGGCCATAAACCCTCCATCCCCCAATATAATGATCTGCGGAGACTTTAACTTCCCATTTATAAAATACAAAAAGGTGAATAGGAATATATATATTCACCAGGACAAGGGGGGGCACGAGAAGATCAGGAACAAGCAAAAATGTTGATGGCTCTCACAAACGAGTTTATGCTGACACAGGAGATAACAGAAAATACCAGAAAAAATAACTGCCTGGATCTGGTATTCACGAATAACACGAACTTGATTGCTGATATAAAAATAACCCCAACCATTATCTCAGACCACAACTTAATCGAGATATCAACAAATATGATGGCAGCATTAGAAGACAATACTCATATTGTGGAAAGAAGTAAATTCGGGGCCTTTAACTTAAACTCGAAGACTATAAATTGGGAAGCAATCAGATCGCACATGGCCCAAATAGAATGGAGAACAATTTTCGAGAATAAAACAACTGAAGAAATGCTAACAACTTTGGAGGAAAAAACGCTGAGAATTTTAGAAAAATATGCTCCGAAATCACAGCCAAAAGGAAAGAGGAGCTGGCTAGAAAGGCAAAAGAGAAGACTATTCCGCAAAAGAAAGAGAGTGGAGGCGAAGTTAGGAAACTGCGGAGATAATGGCAGGAAAATAATAAAAGAAAAACTGGAGGGTATCGATAGGGAAATACAAGCCCTGATTAAGGACCATACAGAGAGGGAAGAGGAAAAGGCGGTAGAAGCAATAAAGGAAAATCCAAAATACTTCTATAGCTATGCAAAAAGGAAAACAAAAACGCGCGCCGCTATTGGGCCCTTAAGGACGGGAAATAATGAACTAACCGACGATCCAAAAGAAATATCTGATACATTGAGAGCTCAATATGAATCAGTTTTCAGTACCCCAAAAAGTGACAAAGCGATACCTGACATAAATGCATTCTTTGAAGAGGAATTGCAAGGAGAGTATATAACAGACTTTGAGTTTACACCAGAAGATGTAGCGAGAGCTATAGAACAAATGAAACTACATTCAGCTGCAGGTCCGGACAATTGGAACGCATTATTGATTAAAAACTGTAAAAATGAAATAGCTACACCTTTATACTGGATATGGAGAAGATCCCTAGACACTGGGGAAATACCGAGCATCTTGAAAAGAGCAAACATTGTCCCTATATATAAAGGAGGGGACAGATCTCAAGCAAAGAACTATAGACCAGTGTCATTGACGTCCCACCTCACCAAAGTATTTGAAAGAATAGTTAGAGAGAAAATTTATGATTTCCTGGAGACACGGGAAAGATTCAACGAAAATCAGCATGGATTCCGATCAGGTAGATCATGCCTATCACAACTAATAGAGCACTACAACAATATCCTAGATGCATTGGAAGGCAATGACAACTACGATGTTATATACACAGATTTTGCTAAAGCTTTCGATAAATGTGACCATGGTATAATAGGACATAAAATTAAAGACATGGGAATAACAGGCAAAGTGGGAAAATGGATCTACAACTTCCTTAGTGATCGTCTGCAGGTCGTCAAAATTCAAGGTATATCATCATCAGAATCGGAAGTACGCAGCTCAGTACCACAAGGGACAGTACTGGCCCCACTCCTGTTCATTATCATGCTAACAGACACAGACAGCGGAGTAAACAGCAATAGTATAGTAACATCCTTTGCAGACGATACAAAGATCAGCAGAAAAATCAGCGATGTACATTAGGGCGGATCGAAAATGAGGTTTTTAAACTTTTTTCGAAATTCAAATATGGCTAGTGCGGAAAATATGTGGGTGCTATAGATAATGACTGTGCATAAATATTAGTCCTGCGAAATTATATCTTCAGGTGCCACAAAGCCGTCGAAAAAAGTGAAATATAATGATTTTCTTATATTCTGCATTAGTACAATAACTGAAACTTACTTGTTATTATTATATATTAAGTGTTCCAATTACCAAAATAGTTACTGAATTACGCAGCTCTTAGTTTATTTAGATCAATGTTCTTTTGATTAATGATCTAAATAATCCAGAACTCACCACGAGGAGGTGGCTGCGTGTCGAGCTCCACCCATGCCCTCCCAACCACCCATCCTTGCGCATGTTTTTTTCTATTAACGTTTTATTTAAACTTTATATTCAGCTTTACTTTCGAATGATGGCATTTTTTTACGTGACTGAAGTGTTGATCTTATGAAGCCATCTCGCGCGTTCAATCCAAATACTTTTGATGATGCTTCAGTCACTAATTTTACCATTCTTTCTACTACTTGTGTATGACAAGGGAATTTCTCGAATGGAGGGGTACTCTTGTTTTCTATGAATTCTTCAATCTCATTTTCTGTCAGGTGTCTTGTCACAGGTGGTTCAGTGACAATGCATTTTTGCCAATTAATTAAATCAGTATAATCAGTAGCTTCAAATTGAATAACAGGTACTGTGAAACGCCTCACAACTTTTTCCTTGTTTGTTTGCCTTGCTTTCTTTATTCGCCTCCACGCTAATTCTCTTATGGCGCTGCGGTCATCATGAATCATTGATGCTAGAATATTTTCTGGATTTGCAAAAAATGCATTTCTTTGTATGACAGGGTTTACAATATCCTTTACTTCGTCATTCAGTGTTCTTGTTAGTTCAATAGTTTTGAAAACATGTTTTGAGCCATTGACAAAAGACGTACTTTGCTTAATAGAAAACCACATTGGGATGTAGACCTTCATTATAAAAGAAGCAATGTTCATGAGGTTCTCAGATGGACTTACAGTTGAAACGTATAGACGAAGCAAACGATTTGCTGTAGTCAGCCATCGTGAATGTGCCATTTTGCCTGGACTACGATGAGCAAGATCTGGAGAGCAATATCCCTTTGTTATGGCCTGATGAATATCAATTAGATATTTTTGGTCGGTGCTAAGATCTTCACAGTCTACAGTTGGTTCCTCAGCATCAATCCTTTCAAACTCGACAATAGGAAGACTCTCACAGTTCTCTAATTCCCTGCCAATAGGACCGGTGAATCCGCGGGGGCCAGATGTTTTTCCATCCAGCTTTGCAACTAAATGGCGTAATGGCAATTCATTGGCATGGAGCTGGCACACTAAATGTTGAACTGGCTTCTTCAGCTTCAATTCTATAAGCCTTATAACGCCTCCCTTTTCTCCAGTGTTGACTGCTGCACCATCGCATCCAATGGCAACAAGGTTTTCCAGGTTCATGTCATTATTTCCAATATACTCAAACATTCCTTTACATATTTCTTCAGCTGATCCAGAATTCACAGAATAATGGCCCAAATAATCTGAACCAGGTTCTCTCACTAAAGTGATATGTTCTTCTGTTACCTTCTTCTGATATACTTTGGACTCTTTTTTTTCTTGGAAGAGTGTAGAATCTTTTCGACCATCAAAATAGATTCCTCTGATTGGGACCTGATTTTGATCTTTCATAATTTCTGATCTCTTCTTTTGTCTTTCTCTTCTGATTTTACTCCTATCCACTACTTCAGATGTATTGTCAATAGAAACTTCTCCAATATCTTGCAATACTGCACTAACAATGAATGCTGCAGCTCGATCTGAAACTGCAGTCCTGTCACAAGCAGTAGCCACTGAAGGTAGATTTGTAGTTTTCCTTTTCTTGAATAATTGTTCTTCAGGTTGTTCGAGCTTTCTCTTCGAGCTAACTGGCTCTGGAAATGTATCGTCTGATATTTCGCCAGATTCACTTTCACTATTTGATGTCGATGATGATAATTCAACATTTGTATCCTGCAATTTCTCCTGTGAAGATTCTTTGGTGAGCCTCACAGCTTCTTTTTGCTTTCTTAGCAACGTAGATGCTTTTTTCTTTGAGAGTGTAATATCTACTCTATCAATAAACAGTTTTCTTTCACTCCTTTGATCTAAGAGGAACGTCACTTCTTCCTTTGGAACCGTTTTTTCTTTGGGACAAGAACATTGTGTTAGTACTTTGCACTTGCACGCTGCAATGTCAAAAAGTTTCGTGTGTGCTTCTTTTTTGAACATATCAATCTTTGCTTTGTAAGCTTCAGAATTTTTTCTGCTTTGGTATGGCTTCATAATGACACGATACTTTTCGTGGTAGCTTCTGAACATTGTTTCAATTCGCCTGTCTGACAGAATTGGGACGGAAGCACTTTCCCAAATTGTTTTCAATTTATCAACAACTTGTTCTAATATTTGAGATATTGAAGGATCTTTATTAGTATTCTGTTTCAAATCGTTTCTTACAAACAAGTAATATTTAAAAACTCCTTCGTATGTAGGAAGATTCCTGTGCCACAAATCTTCCCCCATACCAAACATGGGGCACTCAGTTGAGGCCCTGGTTGATTTTGCACAAACTCGAGACATTTTGAAAGTATACAAATCTGAAAAAGAAAGAGCTAATATCAATTATACGTTAATTTCAGTTAATAGTACATGGCAAACTTAGGGCAACACAATACAGAAATGCAAAATATATAAGAAATATAGCCAACAACAGAACACCCACCTGCTACGAGAGCGACAGCTACACTGAACCGAGGTACTCACGTGACAGCTGAGTGAGCTGACTATAGAAAACTGTTTTTAGAGAATAGAAACTTTTTTTAAAGGTTGACTGAGCTATTTTTATACAAGTGTGAATAAATTCTTGTCTATTGTGCATCGTGGACTCTTCTGTAATTATTGGTTAAAATCTGCTTTTTTCAATTTTTTTCAATATTGAAGGTCATTGTGGCACCTGAAGATATTAATGTTATGATTTTAAATTTATACCAGCTTATTTCCTCACTACTCCACACATTTTCCACAGTAGCCAATTTGAAAATTCGAAAAATGAGTTTTTCACTCCGCCCTAATGTACATGACGTGGAGGCCTTGCAGAGGGACACGAACAAAATATACAAATGGTCAGAAGACAACAACATGTCATTCAACGCCGAGAAATTTCAACTCTTGAGATATGGTAGAAAAGAAGAATTTAAACAGACTGCATATTATGCTCCAGATAGACAGGAAATTCAGAGAAGCATGAAAGCGATTGATCTCGGGATAATAATGACAGATGATGCGAAATTCGAAACACAAAATCAGATAGCGATAAATAAAGCAAAAAGAGTCGCCGGACAGGTTCTAAGAACGTTCAAGAGAAGGGACAGGACAGTAATGATTCCCCTGCTAAAAACACTGATTATACCAAAACTTGAATACTGCTCAGTTTTGACGTCCCCATATAAAAAGAAGAAACTAATAAACTAGAAGAAACGCAAAGGCATTTCACAGCCAAGATTGATGGCTGCAAAGAACTCAACTACTGGGAAAGACTACGTAAACTAAATCTGTACTCACTGGAAAGAAGAAGAGAGAGGTACATCATAATCTACATATGGAAAATGATCGAAAAACTGGTACCAAACCTAAAACTAAACCCAATTACCATTCAAACAACACTGGAAAATAGGAAAGGCAGAATGTGTAGTGTTCCCAAATTAAAAGCACGACAAGGGACCTCCTCAACCCTGAAGGAAAATAGCTTGGTTTTAGGGGGCCAAGACTTTTCAACCAGCTTCCTAAGGACCTCAGAAACGTAACGGGGTCAAAGTTGAAGTCTTCAAGAAAAGACTGGATGCCTGGCTCAGGACAGTACCAGATGAGCCGGGCGTGCCTGGCTATGTACGGTGGAGAGCGCAAGAAAGTAACTCGCTCCTCCACCAGGCCAGACCTAGAGGCGGGGCCACCAGCTTGACCTCCGTGTGAAGAGAGACCAACACACGAAACAACATAAGGTTCATAAGGTATATATATATATATATATGTGTTACACCTTACAACCTTACAAAGGTTTCGCGCGATGATTTCTCATTTCGCGAAGGTCAAGCTTGTCGCCCCTCCTCTCGAGTTGGCCTGGTGAAGTAGTGAGTTGGATTCTTGCGCTCTCCACCTCACATAGCCAAGTACGCCCGGCTCATCGGGGATTGTTCTGAGCCAGGCGTCTAGTCTTCTTTTGAAGATGTCCATTGCAACTCCCTTCGTGTTTCTTAGGTCTTTCGGCAATTGATTAAACAGTTTTGGTCCTCTCACTACAAAACTATTTTCTTTCAGGGTTAAAGATGTTCCCTGTCTCGCCTTCAATTTGGGAATACGACAGAGTCTACCGTTTCTACCTTCCACCGTTGTTTGGGGAGTTATAGGGTTCAAAGTAAGATTAGGGACTAGTTTCTCCATTATTTTCCAGGTGTAAATAATGGTGTATCTCTCTCTTCTCCTTTCCAGCTGTCTAATGTCTTCTTTTTTATATGGGGATGTTAGGACCGAGCAGTATTCCAATTTGGGTATGATCAGGGTTTTCAGTAGAGGAATCATTACATTCCTATCCCTTCGTTTAAAGGTTCTCAATATCTGTCCCGTTATTTTCTTTGCTCTGTTTACTGTTATCTTATTTTGTGTCTCAAATTTCGCATCATCTGTCATTACAACCCCCAAATCTTTTGCTCTGAAATTTCTCTGAATTTCCTGTCCATTTGGGGTATAATATTCCATGGATTTTAGGTCTTCTCTTTATCCGTACCGTAATAGCTGAAATTTCTCGATGTTAAACTTCATATTATTGTCGTCCGTCCACTTGAAGATTCTGTTTATGTCGGTTTGTAGAGATCCTATGTCTTCTGGGTTTCTTATAATTCTACTGATCTTTCTGTCATCCGCAAAGGATGTTACTGTGCTGTCTCTGGTAACGTCCTCATCTATGTCAGTTAGCATGATTATGAAGAGTAGTGGAACTACTGTAATACTGTTCCTTGTGGACCTCTGATTCTGATGAAGATACTCCTTGTACTGTAACGACTTGCCGCCGCTCACTAAGGAAATTATATATCCATTTCCCTACTTTTCCTGTTATTCCCATATATTTCAGTTTATGTATTATGATTCCGTGGTCACACTTGTCGAAAGCTTTAGCAAAGTCTGTGTATAGTATATCATAGTTTTCATTACTTTCAAGTGAATGAATAATGTTGTTGAGTGTTCCATTAGTTGTGATAGGCATGATCTGCCTGACCGAAACCCATGTTGGTTATCATTGAATTTTTTCTGAGTTTCCAAAAAGTCATAGATTTTCTGTCTAACTATTCTTTCAAATATTTTAGTGAGATGGGATGTAAGCGATACTGGCCTATAGTTTTTGGCCTCGGATCGATCTCCTCCTTTATATATTGGGACTAGGGTTTCTTTCCCGGGATCCCGGCTTTTTTTATGGATTTGAAAATCCCGGGAATTGGACAAATATCCCGGGAAATCCCGGAATTTTAAAATGACTTAATTTATTTTTTATTGATTTATTTGTTTTTTCTTTTGTTATTAGAAGGCTCTTGGTAGAATTAAAGAAAACTGCATAATATTTACCACAATTTATTCTACTTTTCTGCTTTCTTAAATGAACACCTACTAGCATTAGCAACTTAGAGCACTCTAAAAGTGGGCCCGTATGCCAAAAACTGGCCGAGGGAATGTCGCTAGCGCTGCGTATAATACAAGGAAACGAGTCTCAGTATATTTTCTAGCGATCGCAGGCAACTCATCTTGCTCAGAGTTTAAGCAAGCATTTGAAGCAAGAACTGCAGTTATTCGAGACAGTCGGGAACAGAACTTCAAACACCATGAATTTATTTGATCCACTGAAAACCATTCCGCCAACCTCTGTTGAATCAGAAAGGGCCTTTCTGCAGCAGGTTTATTTATCACCAAGTTGAGAACTCGTCTTAGTGATAGAAGTGTCGATTGTTTATGTTTTTTAAGAAGCTATTTTAAAAATGTTGATTGACTCTAAATATTTTAAGATAAAATATTTTAAGATAAAAGGATGAAATTATTTTTTCTAATGAAGTTTATTTTATTTATATTTTTTTGTATTGGCTAAATATTTTAAGATAAAATATGTTGAGATAAAAGATATAAATTATTTTTTTTGAATGAAGTTTCTTTTTCTTTTTCTTTTTTTATTTGCAAATGCACTAAATTAAATTAAAGGAATATAATATTTTAGCCTTTTATTTGTCCCCTGCAGATGAATAGCATGATAAATATTATGTTTAATAAATAATAAAGAGCTACCACTGATTGGTAAACTCAATTCAAGTATTACAATGCAAAAGTGGTCATCTAGGCATAAGTAATTGTTATCCCAATTCTAAAAGGGTATTTTATCACTGAACAATAAAAAAAATTACCGGATCCCGGGAATTGGCTTCATTTTTCCGGGAATTCCCGGGATTTCCAGGGATGAAGAAAGCTGCATATAAGGAGAAATCCTAATTGGGACTATGTTCGCGCTCTTCAGGATGCCCGGTATTTCTCCCGTGTCTAGTGATCGTCTCCATATCCAGTATAGGGGCTCAGCGATTGCATTCTTGCAGTTTTTGATCAGTGTGGCATTCTATTTACCCGGTCCTGCCGCTGAGTGTGTTTTTAGTTTCCCTATGGCTTGTGTAATATCATCTGTCGTAAAGTCGAAATCCGTTATACTTTCCCCTTGTGGTTCTTCTTCAAAGAACGCGTTTCTATCGCATATCAATTTGTCAGTTTTTGGGATACTGAAAGATGATTCGTACTGAGCTCTTAATATTTCAGATACTTCTGTTAGATCATCCGATAAAGCCCTGTTCTCATTTTTTAAAGGTCCGTAGTCGCATGGTTTTTGGACTTTCTTTTTGCAAAATTATAGAAGTACTTTGAGTTAGCCTTTATCGCTTCTATAGCGTCGTCTTCTTCTTTTTCTGTATGCTTCTCGATTAGTTCCTGCATGACGACATCGATACTTTGCAGTTTATCATTTAATATTTTTCTGATGTTGTTATCTTTATAATTACTTAATTTTGCAGTCTTGGCCTCGAAAATGGTTTTCCATTCTATTACTTCATGCTGGATGTCACATCTTCCCAGTTTATAGCTTTGGAGTGAAAATTAAAAATTTCGAATTTGCTTCTTTCTGTTGTGCGTGTTCTTTCCTTTCCTGTTGCCTTTATATTAGTTGTTATTTCAATGATGTTGTGGTCCGATATCATAGTTGGGGATATTTCTACATTATCAATTAGATTACTGTTGTTTGTGAATACCAAATCTAGGCAGTTGTTTTTCTTGTGTTTTCTGTTATTTCTTGCGTTAACATAAATTCATCAGCTAGCTAGAGCTAGTAGCATTTTTACCTGCTTCTGGTCTTCTCGTGTGCCCCCCTTGTCCTGGTGTATACATATATTTTTTATCTTTTTATATTTCATGAATGGGAAATTAAAATCACCACATAGAAAAATATTTGGGGTTGAAGAGTGTAGATCTTTTACCAAGTTTCTTACCTCTCTAATGAAATCTGAAAATTTTGAGGTTGGCGTGTTTCGGGGTCTGTACATTAAAATTAGTACCATATTTAATTTTTCAATTTTTGCTGCTACACATTCTACGTAGTTGTTTGAGATACTTATAGCCATTTCTGCTATGTTCCTTTCGCGTGTGTAAATAGCACATCCTCCTTTACGTCTCACTGTTCTGTCGGCTCGGAGGATGTTATAGTTGTCAATTTGTATTTCTTTTTTGTCAATACAAGACACAATTTTCACAGTTCGCCTGGCAGTCCTTTAGATGAGTTTCCGTGAGGCATACAAATTCTGCTCCGGCTTCTTGCATGAGTCCTTTCAGGTATACAACTTTGTTCGTGGGGTGGTTTGATTTAAAGCCCTGTATGTTGGGTAGGATTATTTTAATTTTTTCTCTTTCTTTTTCGCATACAGGTGGTTCCGATTTGTTTTCCAATGGGGGGTGCCGGTTTCGTTGCCTTGTGGTCCTCCGAGAATTTGGCTCTTTTTATCTTTGTCGGTACCTGTTGTCCCGATAACGCATGAAGTGCCTTTGTTCGTACCTACTCTCTGGCTCTCGGATTCCTATATTTATATTTGTCAACTCGTTTTTCAATTGCTGGATAGTATTTAGCAGCTGGCAAATGTGTTGGCTGCGTCTAAAAAATTGGCACTCTTCTTTGATGTTCGTTTTTTCTATTCACTCGTTGCGTTCCTTTGAGGGTGGTGGTATCGGCATTTTTTTTTTTGTATTTGCAACTCCCATATCTTGCAAAAGCGTTGCAGACCGTAAGATGGTGGAACATGCATTTCTTATCAAATTTGCAGTATCCACTTATGTAATGCGTTTTGCATAATGTGGGATGTGCAATTTAGGGTGGATCACTTTTCACTTTTTTTAAAAATTATAGCTGGTCAAAGTTTTTCCCATGAGTTAGTTCAGTGGAAGTACACTGACACCATTTTTACCAAAATTGATCAATATTTAGGGGTCGCGCATCGACCTTGAAAATTTCAATTTTGGAAATTTGGCCAAATTGACAATGTTTTACTGAATAAAGATAAATCATCAAATGACCATATTTTCCGAATCCTCTCAGTGAAAGAAATCCTCTCAGATACTTACCAAGTTGATCGGACAAGTGGTTTAGAAGTTACACTCACCTAGAAATAACATTAAAATTTAAAATACCGTATTTGTCCCCCGTTATGGACGTAATCATAGCATCAGTAGCTGGCGCATCCTAAAATCCCAATTACACACACACGCTATGTCTATGACCAATATTTTTACTAATCACAGTTTGCTTTTTACAGATCAACTGTGTCAATTGATTCTTGTTTGATAAGTCTAGACTTTAGTACAATGGATAAACTGTTAACAACCATGAGTGGGAAGACTCTGAAAGTTACTTATTCTGGAAAAGAGAAAACAGCAACAACAGCACCACCTTCTCTAAGGTCAGCCACGGACGTCTTCTTAATTGGGCAGCCATCTTCCTCGATCGGTGGTGCCAAATTGCCAATCACCCATCAAGTTCTCCAGTACTTCTATGCCAAGCAGGAAACTACTGACAGGAAGGCCGCCGTAAAAGACACGGTGGCCAATGTTCTGGCATTTTGGAACATGGCACGTATAAAGACGATCACGAGGCGTAACTGCGAAAGAAAACTGGAGTTACTGTGGGAAGAGTGGCGCTCGCTGCAGAAGAGCAAGATGAGAGACAGTGACGCGGGAAAAGGCAGGGAAAAGTTTTCAGAAAATCTGAACAAGCTCTGGGACATCGGAGCTCCCGATGCTATTGAAGAGATACAGAAAAGTCGACTGCTCTCAGACAACAACAAACAAGAAGATATTAAATTTTATGAGGATCAACGGGGCCTGCGCCAGGCAACAATGAGTGGGAATGATAAAGTGTTCGTTGTCAAGAGAAAACGGCAACTCTCAAGACAACAATCTCGTGATGAGCCAGGCACCTCAAAAACGAAATTAGGAACCGAAGCTGAGAGCGACGATGAATCTATAGAAAGCAGATCATCGAGCATCTCCGAATCACAGCTAGAACCACCATACCGACAACCGAGAGAATCAACTGTATCAATCAGCCTTCCTCACCGCATCCTCAATGCACCGGCTGTTATTGAAGTGGCTGATCGCTTCCGGATGTCCAATAATCAGGTGTGTATATATCAGTAATGATCTTTCCTTGACAAAGATATAATAGACGTAACGACGGAAAATTTAGTGATTATTTTGTCACATAAAAACCATACGCATCCTTGGAAATTTCCTTTCAATTTCGCACATAGGTGGCAAGTGTCGTGGCGGCAGTCCTACGTTCGGCAGATCCGCCCGCAGACCTGGACAAATTCAGTATCTCGAAGGACACGTCTCGCCGTGGAAGAGTGGCACATCGTTGTGAAGTCTCGACAGCTGTGCAGAAATCCTTCGTATCGCCGAGGCATGCTGTCGTCCACTGCGACGGTAAAGTAATCAAGGTCAGTTTTGCCCTCACCGTGGACGACAGTGAATTAACATGTTCCAGTGACGACAGTGGATTGACATATTCCAGTGGACGATAATGGATTGGCATGTATGACATACGTTTCAGGACTCTCTTGGATCATTGGAGCACCGCCAGGCGATTCTCATCTCCGGAGCTCCCCAGTGCACAGAAGGAAAGTTGCTGGCCGTTCCGACTGTTGCTGACGACACCGGTCTGTCCCAGGCCCAGGCGACCTTTCGTGCTCTCAAAGACTGGGGATGTGAGAACAACGTGATTGGACTGTGCTTCGACACAACTTCCTCCAATACGGGAAGGGTGCAGGGTGCGGTGGTCCGGCTGGAGAACATGCTTGGTAAACCGCTCTTCCAGCTGGGCTGTCGCCATCACGTTATGGAGCTCATCGTGGGGGCAGTGGTCATCACCGCGTTTGGAAGAACCACAGCACCAACTGAACCTTTGTTCCAGTATCTGAGGAGAAGGTGAATTTCAAGTCTAAGGCGCATTTGTTTTCTCCAATGATTTTTTGCCTTCAGAGCAATTGAGATATCAGCGTCCTTCTACTGATGATGTTAATAGCAGTCGAAAAGGGAAACTTCAGTCGTTTTCATGCAATATTTTCATAACTTCCCTTTCAGATGGGACAAGCTCGACCTCTCGACTTATCGCGAGCTGGAGATCGAGCATTTGGCGGAGGTGACGTGGCTGATGGAGCTCCGAGATGAGGCAGTCAAGTTCATCGGCACCGCTTCTGGTCTTGTCAGAGAAGACTACCGAGAAGTGGCGGAGATTACACTCCTGGTACTCGGGGCCCAGCCACGTCGTGGCACACACTTCATGTGCCCAGGAGCCTACCATCATCATGCGCCCAGGAGCCTACCATGCATTTATACATCACAGTGCGTATTCGTTTCAGATCATCTACTACACGAAGCTCCTGATCTTCAGCGGTCAGCTGGAGTTCGACGACGAGCTGGTACAGAAACTTCAGAGAGTGGTACTACTTACTGCACTCCTCTACGCACCTGCCTGGCTGGCGGCTCCTGTCGCAGCTGATGCCCCGCTGAATGACCTTGTGTTGTACCAGCGTCTTCTGCAGTACAGGGCTGTGGATCGCGAGATTGCAGAGGCTTCACTGGCAGTGATCAGGCGGCACTTGTGGTATCTGAGGCCTCAGACCGTCGTTTTCGCCCTCTGCAGTGAAAAAGTGGAAGACACTGTGAAGTACGAGATGGCAAAGAAGCTGTGCCGCCTCGCTGTGCCCGAGGACTTCACGTATGACGACGTCTCGGTTGATGACACGACGCGCCTTCCGGACCTGATCGATGAGTCATCGTGGTTCGTGTTCACAGGCCTGCAGGTGTGCGCGTCTACGTGGCTCACTCTGCCGGTGAATAAGTGGGATCAAGATAAGAACTACTGTGATCTGAAGAATGTCATCTCGAATCTGAAAGTTACCAACGACGTGGCAGAGAGAGGGATAAAACTGATAGAAGATTACGCGAACACTGTCACAAAAGACGAGTCACAGCTGCAGGGTCTTCTTCAGCTCGTGGAAAAGAGCCGGAAAGAACTCGGTGACTTCAAGAAGTCGTCACTTGCCAAGATGACGTAGCGCAGAGGGAAAGGGAGTTAGCAGAGAGAGTACATGGCGCACGCCTTAAGATGACGTGTGTTCTAACCACGATTCATACAGTTTTTTAACCTAGTTAGGGGCACCGGAGTAAGTGCCTTTAGTGATATCGGTAAACCGTTTTAATACAAAATACCTTTGATCTTTCTTTATTCGTTTTATCTTATCCTAAAACGCAGACAATGGCAGACAGCATATGGAGGTACGGGGACAAATACGATATTTTAAATTTTAATGCTATCTCAAGGTGAGTATAACTTTTAAACCACTTGTCCTATCAACTTGGTAAGTATCTGAGAGGATTTCTTTCACTGAGAGCATTCAGAAAATATAGTCATTTGGTGATTTATCTTTATTCAGTAAAAAATTGTCAATTTGGCCAGATTTCTAAAATTGAAATTTTCAAGGTCGATGCGCGACCCCTAAATATTGATCGATTTTGGTAAAAATGGTGTCAGTGTACTTCCACTGAACCAAATCATGAGAAAAACTTTGACCAGCTATAATGTTTTAAAAAAAGTGAAAAGTGATCCACCCTAATGTGCATATATGCAGTACCCATCCCGATATCTGCAGTTCCCTTTCGCGTAGTATTTACATACGATATTTTCTACGCTTCTGCTTCTTTTCTTATTATTTTCAAAGTTCTTAATTTTGGCATTATCATTATTTTTCTTTGGCTGTTTATTTTCTACGTTTTTAGTTATTATCTTTTTATCATTTCGCTCGTTGGACCGTTTGACTACTTCGCAACTTTTACTTATTTCTTTTCTTTCATCTATGTCTTCCTTCCGTATTATATTGTTTATATCGTTATTCGTTATTAAATTGTTGTTCGTTATTATGCTGTTATTCGTTATTTCGTCTTCGCTCTCATCCACCCGGTTTTTCGTTGGGACCATTCAGGACTCATGTGTCCCCATTATTTCATTCTTTTTTGTAACTTTCGAGTCTGCTATCTCCATTTCTTTAAAGACCGCGAAAGAATTTACGGTCTGTGTACGTGCGCCACATAGAAATTTGATCCCCACGACGTGTTTCGCGTTCGAGACAAGAGTTATTTCCCTATCATTCCAATTCATGCAGATAAAGTCATTCAATCGTTGGCAGAAATCACATCTAATCGCCAAGTTTTCCGTTGTTACCAGATTGCACAAATTACAGATTAAGTGAGAATTTGGACCCATAGCCATATTATTCCTTAATTAGCGTAAAGAGAAATACCCACACAAATTCTTTATTTATTTATTTTTATTTCTATTTCTTTCCTTTCGATGGTCGAGGGTATTTCGAGGGTTTTCTGACCTTTGCGTTTTATGACCTTTTTCCTGCCTTGTTTCAAACTTTCTGGAATGCCAACCCTATTTCGTTTTGAATATATACGTTGAAACTGATGATAAATTATGTAAACTGTATTGCACTTTCTTAATTTTAATGAATTTCACTTTATAATTTATATGCACAGATTCACTGATACTTTATACACTTTCGGGTGCAAACAGAGTAAACCGCCGAGTAGATTATTCCCTTCTAATTTGGGTGCTAAATAGAGAGAGCAAAACAGCACGTCCATTCACCACAGGGTACAAGCAATATACAGGGTGTCCCATAAGTCCAGCATCATAGGAGAAATTCATATTTTTCTATTTCTACAAACCATAATTCATATTTTTCTCTTTCTACAGGCCATAATATCTATGCTCGGGATGCCAATTTCCCGTCCACCATTCTGTTCAGTGACGAGGCTGTTTTTTATGGAAATGGTGAAGTTAATCGACAGAACACCCGCTAATAGTCTCAAAACAACCCTCACTAGTATACCTCTTCAAAGGAACAAGGTGCATCTCGGGTGATGGTATGATGTGGCATTTGGAAGGATCGCATCATAGGCCCCCTCTTTTTCGATGAACATGTCACTGGAGGCACCTACCTACGTATGCTCAAGGAAGAAACATTTCCCAGTGTCTTGAACGAAGAAGGAAATTTCCCAACATGGTTCCAGCAAGACGGCGCTCCTGCACATTACAGCACCCAAGTAAGGGAATACCTGTACCAACAATTCCCTGGTCATTGGATAGGACGTCGAGGGCCTGTGGAATGGCCAGCTAGAAGCCCGGATCACACGCCACTAGATTTTTATCTCTGGGGCCACTTGAAAGCGCTGATATACGCAGAAAAAATTAGGAGTGTTGAACATTTGCGGCAGCGCATTATTGGGGCATGTAACACCATTACTCCTGACATCATTCACCGTGTGCTTGCTGACTGGGTATCACGTCTGAATTTGTGTATTGAAAACAATGGTGGGCATATTGAGCACGTTCTGTAAATAAAAGGTTTTGTTTTGCCTTTTTTTATTATTTTTCCTATGATGCCGGACTTATGGGACACCCTGTATATATATATATATATATATATATCCTGGGGGAGAGTAAACTCCTACCAGGCGCGTCCCTCAGGTGGCGGATGAGGGAACCCCTCATCTCACTAGAGTTGAGGGATGCTCCAAATAACCAATAAGGAGTCGTGGACCAAACGAGTAGCAGAGGAGTGTCTAGCCGGCTACCCTATTAGCCAAGAAACCTGCATGAAGATGTAGACTAACAGCAATACGAATATGGCTACCGCGTTCGGGGGAACCGACGCACAGCAGGGTGTTAGGCCACAGCCCTGCGGCGGAAAATGGGCGATCTGGTCTGCGAAAGGGATAACTACAATCGGCACGATTAACGTAACTACACTTTATAGACCGGGAAGGCTCAGAGGTATTATTGAGGAAATCAATAGATACAGATGGGATGTGCTGGGAGTGGCGGAAATCCATTGGGTGGGAGAGGGAGAATTGATGATGGATGGAGTTAGGGTGCTGTACTCAGGGAGACCTGATAACACACACACAGAGGGGGTGGCAGTTCTACTGGGAGAGAGAGCCCAGAGAGCTTATGTGGAGCACAAGGCAGTAAATTCAAGGATAATATCGGTAACGCTAAGGAGCCAGCATAAGAAATGTAAGATCATACAGGTGTATGCACCTGACTTCTCACATGGAGATGATGAGGTGGAAGAGTTCTATTCGCAGCTGGAGGAGGAGATTGAGCGGGGGAGGGATGGAGATGTGCTCATGGTGACTGGCGACTTCAATAGTAAAGTTGGTATTAATAACGAAAGATATGAAGACGTGATGGGGAAGTTTGGTCTGGGCGAGAGAAATGAACGGGGTGAGAGGGTGCTGGAATTTTGTCAACAAAATCGTCTATGCATAATGAACACACGCTTCTACCACAGAGTGCAGCACATGTATACCTGGACACACCCAGATGAGATACATAAGAATTGTATTGACTATACAGTATATTGGTGAATAATAGATGGAGAACATCGGTAATGGGAACCAAGGTGATGAGAGGAGCTGACTTTGGAACAACACACGAATTACTACTGTCAAACATTCGAATTAAATTTAAGGCAGAAGGAAGAAGGCAACGAGAAGTAAATAGATATAATCTGGAAAAATTGAGGATAGCTGAGGTGAGAACAACCCTCCAAGCACGGATTGGTGGACGATTTGAACCCTTACTCGGGCTGAATGAAAATACCGAACAAATGTGGTGTAGAGGAAGGGAGATACTCAAAGAAGAAGCAGAGATGGTTTTGGGGAAGAAAAGGAGAGTCAGACATGAGTGGGTTACAGAAGAGCTATTGGATCTGTGTCAAGAAAAAAGAGAAGCAAAAAAGGCCAAAAACATTATGCCATCCCAAGAGAATAAGGCGAGATATAGACAAAAAAGTAGAGAGGTGGAAGGGAAGCGTAGGGAGACTAAAGAAAGATGGGTTGAAAACCAATGTGACTTGTGAAGAAAGCTTCCGAAGAGGACAGTCGAAAGAATTGTTTAGAACCGTGAAAACCTTGACAAGAGAATGGAGGCACAATACATCTGTGGTAAGAAATGAAAACGGTGATAAGGTGTGTGCCGAGGAAGAAGTGCGGACTATATGGAGAAGACACTTTGAGAACGTACTAAAAGGATGCGAGAATCCCGTGAATGTGATGGACTACCCTGAACTCGGAAGAGCAGAACGAAATACGCAGGAAACTCCAGTAATCATGGAGGAGGAAGTAGAAAAGGCAATAAAAACATTGGCGAACGGCAAAGCCACAGGAGCTGATGGAATCCCGAAGGAGTTGATGGAGGTGGGCGGTGAGGCTGTGGTGAGGTGGATGCGTGGTCTTTGTCAGGTGGTGTTGGAGGGAGGAAAGGTGCCGAGTGACTGGAGTGAGGCCATTATATTACCCATATACAAGAAGGGAGATGCCAAGAGATGCGAGAATTATCGACCCATCAGCTTACTATCGCACTCTTATAAAGTTCTCGCCAAGATAATTCAAGATAGGATAAAGAGAAGAGAAGATGAAGTTATCTCGGAAGAACAGGCAGGTTTCAGAGCAGGTAGAGGCACAGTTGACCATATATTCACTTTCTCGCAGATTATCGAGAAGATGTGGGAAAAAGGAAGAGATGTGTTCTGTGTGTCTATTGATTTTAAGCAGGCTTTCGATTCGGTATGGAGAAAAGGTATGATGAAAGTGCTGGAATGTTGGGGAATAGAACAAAGCATAATTGACACAATCAACAGTTTATACGAACACACAACAGCAAGAGTAAGGAAAGACCAGATCTTAACGGAGCGATTCAGAACAAGGGGCGGAGTGATACAAGGGTGCCCGATGTTCCCCCACCTCTTCAACATGTTTATAGAATGGGTAATGGCGATGGCACTGGAAAATTGCCATACAGGCGTTAAGATCGGTAGGGTGGAAATAACAAACTTGAGATATGCGGATGATATAGTTCTACTAGCAGAATCGAAGGAAGATCTCCAGAGAATGGTCTCATTGACAGAAGAACAATGTTCCAAATACAAGCTAGTGGTTAACAGAGAGAAGACAAAATGTACGAAGATTGGACGCCTGAGAGAAGTTTTAGACATACGGCTGGGCGGAGAAAAAATAGAACATTTGGATGAGTTTAAGTATTTGGGAGTACACTTTACTACATACGGAGGCACAGAGAGGACAGTTCAAGAGAGAATATCATTGGGACGAAGATCATTTGAAAAACTAAACAAAATCTGGAAAGACAGGAACATCTCATTAAGTCTGAAAATAAGACTATAAGAGCAATAGTCATTCCTACGGTATTATACGGTGCAGAGTGTTGAACGTTGAAGAAGATAGAGGAAAAGAAACTGCTGGCATTTGAAATGAAATGTTTAAGAAGGATATGTAATGTGCGGTGGGAGGAAAGGGTAACCAACGAAAGAGTGAGAGAAATGAATAATGTCAAAGACTTGATATTAGACCGGATAAGAGATGCACAGAGGTGGTGGTTTGGGCATGTACAAAGGATGGACCGGGAGAGATGGCCGAAGATGGTGCTGCATGGACGAGTTGAGGGCACCCGACCGAGGGGACGGCCGAGGGAAACGTGGCTTAGACGTTTCCGCAGAGTAAACGAAGAGCGGACCGTGCAGCAGCTGACACACATGGCGTCGGACAGAGGGACGTGGAGAGGATGGAAACATCGAATGTGGGACCCAACCCGGAGAACTCCGGACGGGACTTAAGTCAAGTAAGTCATATATATATATATATATATATCATTGTTGTTCTTAGAGTATAGCATATCATTATGTCATAATGTGTAACTGGAGACCACTTGAACATGTAGGCGTGTCGATATGAGTGGGAATTAATAAAATTAGCTTCTCATATTTATATCTCCCTCCGAATGGAAATTGTCTGCAGTTTATTGGCCATTTTGATTTATTTTACAATAATAATTTAAAGTATACACACATTGTTTTTGTGGATATGAGTCAAAACTTCTTGAGAATTAAGGATAGTATCGTGCATACACCAAATTAACTAACACATTGTTTTGTTTGGATTTTACCGTTGCCTAAATAAACACACCGAAAAAACTTCCCGCAACCTTCTAGAAATAGGTGTATTATCTTCTATTTTCTCAGTTCACTTAAAGAAGAAATTCTGAAGACCATATCTTCTACCAGATGAAATTATGTATCATTAAAGAAGTTATTCTGTCACCTGTAAAGAAGCTTTGATACCCAAAAGAAGGAAAATCTTCCCCCTGGAATGTACCCTGAAACAGAAGTAATTTCATCTAAATTAAGGAAGTTTTATTTTGAGTGAAGCTATTCACCCCTGGTAATCATATACTGTATAAACTAATTTAAACCAAAACTTTAACTCAAATATGATCAAGGGCTGATCTTGTAATTTTTATTTCGGGGGTTTCCCTCCGAGCGAGCTGCGGACTACCCGAATTTCGAGCTACGAAAAAGAGGAAAATGAAAAGACAAAACATTTTTACCAGCACCAATGTGATATTACGGCAGGCACAATATAATAAAACAGCATGAATATATACATGTATCTGAATATATTAACGTGTGAAGTAAAGGAAATTATTACTGTCAATTTCAAGCTTCTTAAACAAACAAGTTAATGAATGCCAGAGATATAGCAAGAAAACACTAACGATTCTCTAAGGATAGAATATAAAACTTTGAAGCAATCAAACTGTAATTACAAATTAATTAAGAAGGACTTGCCGATCCCTTTTCTTGGCAAAAACGTCAATGATGTCATTAGGTTCAACATTCACATCATCTCTGTGAAAGAAAGCCAGCGCAACGCCATTTAGCTGTTCTTAACTCTTAGTAGCACGAATGTAAGTTTTTAACAAGCCTAGTTTAGAAAATGATATTTTCGATGAAGCATTGTTTACGGGAAAAGTGCCGAATACATGAAGCAGTGCATCAGATTTGAAGTGCGTCCCGTTTGCAACACGTATGGCCTCATCTAGATTTTTGATTCTTTGGTCTGCTGTAGTTTTTATAGTTCTGCAAATCCAAATTTGGATCTCTCCTCTGACCTGAGACAGTTTTCCTCATATGAAGGGTGGCAAGCAATAATTGTCCCCTCCCCCTGCACAGATGAAACTAATAGAGGTACAAAAAAACTGATTGTTGCATCTTTTAGACAATTTAATTCTACGTCTAAACAAAACCATTCAATAGTTGGTGTTGCCTCCTTGTGCTTGGCGGACGGCTTCAAGTCGGCAAGAGTAGGAGGTGAGGAGAGACTCGAAAAGGTCAGTGTCATACTCAAGATTTCGGAGGATTGTTTCGATGTGCTGCTCCATGGTCCGGTGGCAAAATCGGGTGGCTGGTGGTTATTGATATTTCTTTATCTTATGTGAATTCTTACTAATGGGGGTACTAGCTGATTTTCTGATGAATCAGAGGGTACGAAGTGAAAAAAGTTTGAGAACCCCTGGCTTAGCTGATCCACTTATAAAATTATTGCAATTCTCTAAAGTTCCAAATATGTTCTTCATGGAAAGGATTTTGCTTGCTGTGGAAACAGAACAGCAAGATTCAATCGGTGGTTAAAACAGTGCACATACACGGCCTATACACTCAATCAAGTCATTCTGACTTGTTTTGCTGATGTAGGCAGCATTTCCTGCTGCAGTTGACAGTGTGTGTTCAAATTCTTTGTCACCTGCATTGTTCTTGAGTCGAAGAAGAGCTCAGAATATTTCCTGTTGGTCACTATCTTCAGCATCATCTTGCGTGAGGTTTCCATCATCTTTAGCTACGCAATGGAAGGTTGTTCTTTCCACAGAACAATATTCTCTTCACAGTTGGAACCAACTTTTTATGATTCTCCGCTATTATTGTAAAAAGGGCTTGATTTAAATGGTTGATCACAGATGTCTCAGAGTGTGTCATTGATTCTCTGAATCTACTGGCTTTTTCAAGGTACTCATTGTGATATTAATTTTTTTCATGAGTTTGGAAAATATACAATGCCTTTTTGTACTTCCTGATAAGCTCTTGGACTAATGCCTTGAGTTCTTCACCCCCTCCATGACTTCTACCGCCACCTCTTCCAGTAGGGAACAGAACACAAGACCTACAGAGAGGCTCACCCACCTTCTAATTCACAATAGCTTAGTCATATGAATTTTGACAGCCATCCATGGTTGAAACTGCGATTGGGTTCTCCTTCACGCACCAAGAGTTTATTGTTAGAATTCATGGTGAATCTAAGAGTTGTAGAATATCTTCATCACTGAGATTTGCTCTGTCTACAAGTTATCTTCCAATATCATTCTGCAGAACTTCGTCCCTTCCAGTTTGGGCAGTAGTAATTTCAGGCTCAGGATGAGTAACAAGATCAAGATTCTCCTATGTAGCAGGTTCGCATTGTGGCTCAGGGTCAAGATCAAGAGATGTCCCTTCTTAAAGACGCCGAGGTGAAGATGAAACGATATCCAAAGTGATTTCTGACGTTTCATGGGGTTGAGTTGCACTAACATTCCTGTCACAATGAATTTGAAAAAAAAATCCTCTACCTGTGAGAGAATAATGTACCTATTAATGTTTACTGATACATGACGTTTTGCTTGATACAATGTTATCAGTTGTTTTGGTACCAGTATGAAAACATAAGAATTGCGAAATCAATAATAAAAGAAAAGAATTGTAAAACCACTAATAAAGACAAATATAGGCCAATAGCTTTGATCGGTATTATGTTTGAGTATATACATCTTGGAGTATTGGTGTAGGCAGGTGTATGTTCATTATAGTGTGTCATTGGCACTGCTCCGACAACTATCACGTAACTATAGACTACTTGTATAATGTTTGTATTTGTTGAGTCTGACATAAAGATTGTTTTTTTTATTCGTTCGTTAAATCTTCAGACGAATTTATTACCGTTTTAGTCGAGCTACGTTAGTTATTATTATCATTATTGGGCATTATAGATTTTAGGGCCTGTGACCTATGCATGAGGAGATGCATCGTGGGTGACTACTGCAAATACTGTGTTTGATCCGCGCAAGAAAAATTAACCGGGAAAATTAAAATATTAGTAATATTTGTTACGAAAATTATAAGGAATTATGAACAGCCGTCAGTTTAGAGAAATGTTATTATAGCAACGTTAATAAGTGGTAGTTAGGGGTAAGGTTATTAAGATTCCTTCAGAGAAGACCCTTAACTTGTCTGTAGACAGTGATGGGCATCGATACATGAAAATCGCTAAAGCGATACCGATACATCGATACATGAAGAACGTCTTAGGCGATACCGATACCGATACATGCATCGCCGATACATATATCGCCGGTACATTTTTATAATTATTCATTTAATATGTAGGTATTAGATATTATTGTTTATACTAGTAATTTGTACGCACTAAGTAAAATCAACGACATTTTAATGGGTTTTATAGATGTAAATAAAAACAATTGCTTTATTTAATGAAAGTATGTTTAAATTTTGTAGGATACATGAATGACTGAAAATATTACACTAACAATTAAAAGTAATTACTATTACCCTTCAAAAATACCAGCTGGCTAAACATCTGGTCAGACAGTCTATTCCTTTTTGGAGCGTGAATGTGACCAGCCAAACTAAACCGTTCTACAGGAGCAGAGAATGGTAGTGGTGTGTTATACTTCAGGAAGACCCGTAGAATTCCTGGGTACTGCCTCAGAAATTGGAGAGAATGACTTCCGTCACCCAGATACTGTAAAACTTCCATCTCAGTGGAATCTTGGGTTGCAGAGACATTAGTGGAAGCAGACTCATAACAGAAGAAATCATCTGCACTTCCGTCAGATGCAGCATCACTTAGTTGTTGCTGGGGGGTCTGCTCGCTGAGGCTCTTAACAGCATTAACCAACATTTCTTGAACCCTCTTTTTGACAATGTTAGTATTAAATTTGCCTTTTATTGTCATCCACTTTAACTTGAACAGAGGATTTGAAGACGATGCCAGTATTGCTGCTTTACACTCATGCGACGCATCAAGGCACAGAAACTTTTCAAACCGCTTAGTGAACCCTACTGTGACTGCATTGAGAAGTGGCTGACAATGATGCAATGCCTCCGAATTCAAACGCTCTAGCTTCTTCTCTACAACTAACAATGTCGGAAGCAGGCAACCGTAAAAACATTCTTTGTCGGACTGCAACCTATCAAGTGCTGTTGCAATGGGTTGTAGTACGGTTAGGTATTCCTGGAAAAAATCAAGCTCATTTTCACGAAATGTTGGCAGTCCTAGATGTTTCATTGAGGACACTTTTATGCTTCAACAGAACTGATAAACTGTCGAACAAGGAGTTCCATCTTGTGACGCATGGTAATGTCAACTGACATTTTAGAGTTTCCTGGATTATTTCGGCTAATTTCGGTTAATTAATCTCAATAACACAAGTACAAACGTGTTTAAACGTTGCGCCGTAGTGTGACGTGACCAGTAGAGTAGTACTGTCATTAAATAAATATTTAATAATATTATTATTTATGTATATTCATAAATATAACTCAGTAGTGTCATATTATAACATCTATTTAAATATTTAAAAATTCTTATTAATGTATCGATGTATCGAAGTATCGATTTTTTTCGATACATTTAAGAAAATTGACCTTAGCGATACCGATAAATCGATACTTTTGTCAAGTAGCTAAAGCGATACCGATACCGATACAAAAGTATCGATCGATACGTATCGGCGATACATGTATCTAGATACTGCCCATCACTGTCTGTAGACACCATTCTACTGTAAATCTATAAATATCATAGTATTCCTGTAACATCAGCTATCCGTTTTCCTTTGCGGCAAGAGGTCGAGATTTAAGACACACTTGCTTATTTATTGTGGCGTATTTATACTGTACAGTATATGCGCACTAGAGAGAGAGAGAGAGAGAGAGAGAGAGAGAGAGTAATTATATGTTCCCGACATATTTACGTTTGATGATTCACAAAAACGTATAATCAAAATAAGTAAAACCCTGCTTATTACATATTAAGATAAATAAATAGACAATATCATTGTTTAAAATATACCATCTAAGAATTTGTAGTACATTAAAAAAATTTAAGTCACCATGTTGTTACCGTTCAAAAGAATAATTTTTTTTTAAATACTCAGGAGACATCGCATGGAAAACATTAATTTAAAAGTGTATCAATTGTACAATAACAGGCAATCACATAATTATTACCATGTGTCATGAATAAAATATATTGTAGTGATTCCCCTCATTATTTACTTTTATATTTTTAATTAATTTCAAACAAAACATTATCAATCTCTTATTTACATACAAACCATAATTAAATTTCTTATTTAACATTATTTTCTTCTCTATTAAACAAAACATTATTAAATTCTTGTTAGACATGATTATCTTTATTAAAAAAAAACCAGTACACAACAATATAATAAAGTAAATGAGTACATGTTTAAAAATAAATAAGTAATTAAACAAATATTATGTATGCATAATGTATGTAATTTAGCTTGTAGTTAAAAATAATTCACTCTCCCTTGATAAAGTAAAATTGTTTTAACTAAAAGTAAAGTAACAAATTTTTTCCTTTTTTTTTTATAAAAAATATTTAATAAAAATTCTTATTTTGTGTTAAATTCGTTTACAGTGAATCACGATTATCGGTGATAAGCATACTTAAAATTAAGCGTTTTTCCCTATTCTTCAATAATATTTTAATTATACAACTTGTATAATATCAATTACGTTAATGGGTATGAAATAACAACAATGATAATAACAGTTATGCTCATAATTTTATGAGATTATCTCAGTAATAATTAGATTAATTAAATTTTTATCCATTCTCAGAAATAGAAGTTACCACCGGACTAAACGTAAAAAGAAATTTAATAATTTTCCTCCATATATTTCATAAAATGTTTATTAAACAAAAATTCCTTTTGCTTTAAACCATTAATATTATGTTTCAGTTTTTATTCTACAACGTCAATCAATATATTTTTTTTATGTAGGAAGGAGGAGGGGGCAAGGGCAAATGCCCGCAAAAGCGCCCCTCCTATAGAAGAAGAAGAGAGCCAAAATCAAGGTCCGAGGTTTTCAAGATGTCTAGACACTCTGTGTTTGAAAGATGGGAGGTCATAGACAGGAGGAAAGATGGACTGAGGATTGTTCCAAAGTTGACAAAGACGAAAAACGAAACAAAGACGAAACGACGATGATATTATACACGCGTTGGTAGAAAATGTTTCTAGATCTTGCGAGAAAATGATTATATGCTCATTATTGCTCGATTTTGAATGATAGTAGAGTAGGAACTCGAACTTATCACTATTAGTCAAAGTATATATATATATATATATATGAAAAGAAGGATCAACACAACGGCAAACATTTTCATTTATTTGTACATCAGACGTTTCGACAAATCTTTTGTCATCATCAGTGAGTTAAGTCTTAAAACCTTAAAACAAAATTGAAAAGTGAAAGTTACATCAATACAATATTAAGACCATTAAAATTAAAACCTTAAAGCAAAATGAAAATTGCATCAATACAAAATTAAAAACATTTAAATTTCATCACTATAAAAACTAAAATTAAATTAAATTTCATCACTATAAAAACTAAAATTAAATTACCTCAATAGGTAAATACACAATGTTTACATCCACCTCCATACTTGGCAAAGTCTAAGTGAACACTAGGTGGTCAGAGGATTAGGAAGGGTATATCTGTGAAACACGGTTGGTTGTCAAAAGAGTCGTAATTTGTAGGATGAGCTATTATTATTAAGGGAGGGTTTGTTTCTATAGATGTACAAAGATTCTAAAATTCGGAGTTCTGTAAGGTTATTGGATCTAGTTAAAATTTCAAACTGAGTTTTGTGAAGGGGATGGTCGTTTTCATCACTGTGGTTTCTAATTGCGGATTGTGGAGGGCTACTGAGGGGACGGTTGGTACGGACTGACAAGCCCAAATGTTGAGAAAGGCGCACCTCCAGTTGGAGTTGAGTGCTGCCAATATACGCAGCCTTACAGCTGTCGCACGTGTATTTGTAAACAACATTGGGGCATACAGTTTTGGGGAATTCATCTTTGAACTTTAAAAAATTTGATAATTTAAGTGGGTTGACGAAGGCGAATCTAAAATTTATTTGGGGTAACTAGACTTGAGTAGTTTGGACAATTCACCTCGAATACGCAATGATAAATAACCATAAAAAGGTAATTTAATATATCTGGTTTCTTTTTGTACTGTAGTTACGGGGAGTTTAGTATCAAAAGTGTTATTTAAAAATTTCTTTAATTGGTTATCGAATAGATGAGAAGGGTAGTAATTGTTAATAAAGTACTGTTTTAAAAATTTAAATTCTTCGTTTAACGAAAAGTAATCCGAACAAATACGGTAACTTCTTGTTAATAATGTTACTATAGCACTAATCTTATGTAACTTTCACTTTTCAATTTTGTTTTAAGGTTTTAAGACTTAACTCACTGATGATGACAAAAGATTTGTCGAAACGTCTGATGTACAAATAAATGAAAATGTTTGCCGTTGTGTTGATCCTTCTTTTCATCTGTAAGCTCCGGTTCCCTAAGGAGAAGTCAATAGCTTTGATATATATATATATATATACAAATTAATCAACTACTCAACTTCGATGATTTATATTTTTGTATGAAACTTTATTCGATAATAGTAATGATGGATAGTATTAAGAATTTGAAATCTGTTTTAAGCTATCGCTTTTAGTTTTGGGGATATAAATTTTTGAAGTTTATACACGGTGTGCCATAAGTCCGGCATCATAGGAAAAATAATAAAAACGGCAAAACAAAAGCTTTTAGTTACAGAACGTGCTCAATATGTCCACCATTGTTTTCAATACACAAATTCAGACGTGATACTCAGTCAGCAAGCACACGGTGAATGATGTCAGGAGTAATGGTGTTACATGCCTCAATAATGCGCTGCCGCAAATGTTCAACACTCCTAATTTTCTCTGCGTATACCAGCGCTTTCAAGTGGCCCCAGAGATAAAAATCTAGTGGCGTGAGACCCGGGCTTCTAGCTGGCCATTCCACAGGCCCTCGACGTCCTATCCAATGACCAGAGAATTGTTGGTACAGGTATTCCCTTACTTGGGTGCTGTAATGTGCAGGAGCGCCGTCTTGCTGTAACCATGTTGGGAAATTTCCTTCTTCGTTCAAGACACTGGGAAATGCTTCTTCCTTGAGCATACATAGGTTGGTGCCTCCAGTGACATGTTCATCGAAAAAGAGGGGGCCTATGATGCGATCCTCCCAAATTCCACACCATATCATCACCCGAGATGCACCTTGTTCCTTTGAAGAGGTATACCAGTGAGGGTTGTTTTGAGACCAGTAGCGGGTGTTCTGTCGATTTACCTTACCATTTCCATAAAAACCAGCCTCGTCACTGAACAGAATGGTGGACGGGAAATTGGCATCCCGAGCATATTGTTCCGTAGCCCATTCACAAAATTCCATCCGCCGGTCGGGATCATCTTCGCTTGATTTCTGTAGGATCTGAGGTTCTTATGGATGCCATTTGTGAGCCTGAAGAATGCGATGGATGCTACTTTTCGACACTCCTGTCTCGGCGGACAATCGCCGAAGGGACTTATTGGGACTTCTGTTAAAATGAGCCAGGATAGCAGTCGCTGTATCATCGTCAGTGGACCTCCTTGAAGGTCCACTGCGTGGTTTATCTTCTATAGATCCTGTTTCCTTAAACTTTGCAACAAGTCTGCTAACACAACTCTGTGTTATTGGCTCGCGGTCTGGATGCAGCCTGTTAAATCTTTGACTCCGATTTCCTATGAGTAGAATTATCTGGATTCGTTCTTCCTTGCTCACAGACATTATGGCCTGTAGAAAGAGAAAAATATGAATTATGGTTTGTAGAAATAGAAAATTATGAATTTCTCCTATGATGCCGGACTTATGGGACACCCTGTAGAATTCACTTTAATAGAATTGAATCGAGTCGAACTCGAATGGTTGCTACAAGAATGAAATTTAGTTGAGGAAAGATCGGATTAAGTAATTGATGTTAATGTGATTTGTTGTTAATTTGAACGGCTGCAATCTTGAAGTGAACAGTTAAGATCTTATATCAAATATTATCCGATATAGTAAATATTTAATGAAATCGAACTACCGTGCTGTTTGATTTGCGTACCTTCATTTTACCTGTGATTTTCATATAAATACAACAGCCTCCTTTTCTAGCAAATCTACCTGCACTGTGTACAGTATGTTGTAGTCCTTAACTGCCATTTCCGTGATTTCAATGCGATTTCCACAGCCTTTTTCGCATTTATGCATGTGTGCATCCGTTAAGTACATGAGTAGTATATGAGAAAAAATGTAGATTTAAATGCAATTGCAATGCAATATTGATTGTTGCAAGGGTTGGTGTAATATCAGAGCCATGCAACATTGCAAGGGGAGTTGGGTATGAAGGAGGGTGGATAAAGGGGTGTATGCAGGAAGAGGAGTCGGGGGGAGACCCTGCAAGGGGAGTGGGGTGTAACATAACCTAGCAGCTCAGGCCTACGTGTATTCAGCAGTACACCTCGTCAGGAAATATATATATATATTACTTCATCTTATTCGGTGTCTTTGAACGACGGTTTAGGATCGATCTGTGGTCAACCCCTCTGCAGCATCTCGCCTAATTTCGAGATTTGGTGGATAAGTTAGTTGGTTTCCTCTCTCCTTCATGGACTTTACAAAGAAATTTGTCCAGTTGGTTCCTGAATTTATTCAGGTTGGTGTGCTGGAAGTTTCAGTTCTTTCTGCAGTACGCTGAAGAATTTTGGGCCACGTATTTTGAATGTATTTTTCAGCTTCGTTTTCATGGTCCCATGTTCCACCGCAGCTGGGACAGTACACAGTCTACATCTTCTCTCATTTCAGTGTTTTTATTTAATTTTTAAATATTGTTACGGAACCCTTGAGTATTTTCCATTTATATGTTAGTGGGTATTGCTCACATCTTCTTCCCAGGGAATTGAGTTTCAGAGTTTATAGTCGAGAGCCGTAGTCTTAATGTTTTGTTTCCCCTCTCTTAGACCTAAAAGTCCTTTGTATAACTTCTATGTTTGCAATATGTATTTTTCTATATGGGCTAGTGAGTTATGGGCAGAATTAAACTCTTTCATAATATTAGCAGGAAGACTGACAGCAACCCCTTTTCGGTGTCCTCGTACTTTCTCTATACTCACTTTCACTCCAATCCAAAGGTGGATGTTGCGTATATGTACGAAATGACCTAACTTGTTCTCGTATTCACGAACTCGAATCCTCCGAATTCTATACCCTCTGGCTACGGCTTATATGCCAATTTCAAACTAAATACATCTGCGCTGTCTACCTCCCTCCTAACTCTATTGACTATCCAAAATTCTTTGACTACCTCACTTCCAAAGTGGAATACATTCTATCCCACTTTCCTTTTGCTGAAATCTCCATTTTAGGAGATTTCAATGTTCACCACCACCTTTAGCTTTTCTCTCATTTTACTAACACCCACGTTAAACAAGGTCACAACTTTCGTACCCTGAATGACCTAGTTAAGAGCGTATAGCACCCTAATCGTATCCCCGATCGCCTTGGAGTTAGGCCCAACATTCTGGCTTTATTTCTTACCTCTCATCCTTCTTCTTACTCTGTCAAACTTCCTGTTTTATGGCTCCAATTCTGCCTTTGGATCCTCCGAAGAGGAGGCACCTTTGGCACTTTGGCGCCGCTGATTGGAAGGCCTTTAGGCAGTACTTCTGTAATTTCCTATGGAATGATAACTGCTTCCGTAACCGAGGCCCTTCCGGGTGTGCTCTGTGCATCACGGAGGTAATTTCCTCGTGCATGGGGGAGTACATTTCATATACTAATGCAAAAAACCCTTGATTTAACTTTACTTGTTCTAATTCTATCCGAAGCAAAGAAGGCTTTCAGAAGGTACCGTCGCCATGCAACTCCTGAGTCTCATTCAGCTTATATTTCTGCCCAGAAATGTGCAAAATCTGTTCTTCAACTCGCCAAAACTTCCTTCATCCAGCGAAAATGTGAAAACCTATCCAATTCTAATTCTTCTAGCTATTTCTGGCATCTAGCGGACCTCTCCAACAACTTTACTTCTTCTTCTTTCCCTCCTCTCTTCCATTCCGACTGCTCGCCGTCTCTTCTCCCGATAAAGATGAATTCTTCACTTAAACTTTCGCTTCCAATTCATCCCTGGACGAGTCCGGTGTTGTTTCTCCGTCTCCTTCCTTTGACTTTATTATGTCTGAAATTAGAATCTCTCACAAAGATCTCTTCTGTCCTATCTGGGCTCAATTTTAGGAAGGCGTATGGTCCTGATGGTGTTCCTTCTGTTGTTCTCAAGAACTGTGTTTCGCTGATCTAGGCAAACGTCTTTGCATATCTCTCCGACTCTTGGTCATCATCCATTCGGGATTTCGCTGAAACCTTTGCGATTGCGCTAAATATATGCAAAGCTTTTGATAGTGTGTGGCGCAAATCTTTAATTGCCAAACCATCCTCCTTCTGTTTCTATCCTTCTCTCTGTGCCTTCCTCTCCAATTTCCTTTCTGACCAATCTATGGTTGTAGATGGCGACTGTTCTTTTCTTAAAGCTATTAACAGTGGTGTTCCTCGAGGTTCTATCCTATCACCCACTCTTTTTCTTTTATTTATCAATGATCTGTTAAGTCCTATTTATTCCTATGCCGATGATTCCACTCTTCACTTCTTCACCCGCTTCACAAATCGTCCCTCTCAACAGTCATTCCATGTTTTGCGTAGGACGGCTGTGGTACACCTGACCTCTGATCTTTCTGCCATCTGCGATTGATGCAGAGAAAACCTTGTGGCTTTCAATGCCTCAGAAACTCAGTTCCTCCATCTGTCTACTCATCACAATCTTCCACACAACTATCCACTTACCTTCAACAATGCACAACTCAATCCTTCCTCTTCTCTTAACATTCTTGGCATTTCCTTTTCCACTGATCTTTCCTGGAAAGATCATCTGAACTCTCTTTCCAAAACAGCTTCTCAGAGGTTAGGTGTGCTCTTCCACCTCTGCAGTTTTTTCACCGCAGCTCAGTTACTGTCTCTGTACAGTTGTCTTGTCCGCCCCTGTATGGAGTACGTTTCTCATGTGTGGGGTGGCTCAACCCATGCAGCGCTACATAATCAGTTGAAATCAAAGTCTTTTCGTCTTATCAATTCCCCGCCTCTTACTCACTGTCTTCAATTCCTCTCTCTTCGCCGTAATGTTTCCTCACTCTCTCTTTAATATCGCTATTAGAACGGACTGCTATTTTGAACTCTCTAACTGCATGCCTCCTCCTTTAAGGTGAGCAAGCAGCACCAGACTTTCTACACATTCTCATTCCATTTTTGCCCAACTCTCTAACGTAAGGGTTAATTGGTATTTTTAATCTTTTATCTACTCAACCGGTCAAGTCTGGTACAATCTCCCTCAAACCCTCTTTCTCCCTGTCTATAACCTCCAATCTTTCAAACGCAGAGATTCCAGGCATCTCCAAAACTCTGGACCTTGATTTTGGCTCTCTTCTTTTTTTATTGGAAGGGGGTAGTATTTTTGCGGGCATTCACCTTTGGCCCCTTTTTCTTGCATAAAAAAAGATTTGGCTTATTCCATTAAAGATAGCCGATCTCTATTCAACTTTCTGAATTTAGCATACACATTTTTTTGTATTTTTGGCTATACCTTTACTTTTTATTTCTTTGCTTTCCCTTCCGATTTTCTAATTCAGTCTTCCAAGTCTGATCCTCCTCGGTTTTATAACCCCTTTCCCCTTTTCCCTGTGTACTAGTACTTCATTGAAGCTTTTTCGTTTGAATTATTTTCAGTTTATGTTGTTTTTCTTCGCGCATGCTATATTGCATCAATTATTTTTACGTGTTCACTGACACCTTGTACACACACTGGTATAGATAAAATTAATTGTCGAATTGATATTCAGTAGTTATTTTGCTGTCAGCACGGAACGGGACAAAGCATCTGTACACCACGAGGTATATATATATGTATATATATATATATATATTATATATATACACATTAAAAACTATTTCCATTAAAAGGCACTTTAAACTGTGCAAAATTTATAACATAAGATATAATATACACTAATTATATGTAATAAATTATGAAATGTACAAAGCTTGCTCTATTAATTTTTATTAAAATTATATATATATATATATATATATATATATATATATATAATAATAATAACAATAATGATGATAATAATCATTAAAAATAATACTTAAAAACAATAATAAAAATTAAGGGGCTTTTCCTTTCTATGGGCACCAACCAAACCAAATTTACGTTTGCATTATGATTAACAAAGTATATTTCAGTAAATTTCATTATTTTTAAGGTGAAGAAAATTATTTTTATTCACGAATTAGGTTAGGTTAGGTTAGGTTAGGATAATCTACTATTGTATTATGATTCATTTGAAGTTTTTCTCACAAAACTTAATTGAAGTATATTCATTAACCCATGAATAAATAAACAAGCTTAGCTTTCTTAGAGGGATTTGAGATCCCTCTAACCATCTATGCTTTCGGCCAGACACACGCATTTTACATTCACTTTTTGAACATCACCATATAATTCTTTCTTCATTAAAATACAGGGTGGGCCGTAAGTTTCCATACATAGGAAAAATTAAACGTTTGTTTTTATGTTTCAGATACCCTAAGAATATGCGTTTGACGTAAGATCTTGTTTACTGATGAAGCAAATTTTTACGTCAATGGAGAGGTTAATCGGAAAAACATACGTTATTGGAGTAATGCTAACCCTAACTGGCTGAGTCCGACGAAGATGCAAGGTGCCGGTAAAGTGATGGTGTGGGCCGGGATATGGGGTGACAGAATTATTGGACCAATTTTTGTCAGTGGAAATCTTAATGCCGAAAGGTATCTTAACATGTTGCAAGAAGAGATTTTCCCATCCCTGCTAAACGAGGAAGGTAACTTCCCAGTTTACTTCCAGCAAGATGGAGCTCCACCTCATTATGGTCTTCACGTGCGTCGGTATTTGGATCAGCAGTTTCCGGATGCTTGGATTGGTCGGCGTGGTCCTGTGGAGTGGCCTCCCAGATCCCCAGATCTCACCCCCCTTGATTTCTATCTTTGGGGGCACTTGAAGGCCATGGTGTATCAGGAAAAGATACGAGACATAAATCATCTAAAGGAACGTATCACCAACGCCATTACAAGCATAACGTCAACTGTGCTAATGCGTGTTCATCAACAGTGGGGAACACGTATTGAAATGTGTTTTCAAAACAATGGCAACCATGTAGAGCATATTATATAAATAAAAATGGTTGTCCATAACAAAATGTTTATTTTTCCTATGTATGGAAACTTACGGCCCACCCTGTATAAAGACATCAGGTGTTTCTTGCGACATCGTTTTTCAGCCGAAATAATGCCATACTCTTGAAAAAATCTAACTGCGGCGCCTTTTCTTCATTTGCTTTCTGTGTAATTATTTTTGTAATATTCCAGTCTTCGATTCTGTTCCTTTTATGCTTTAAAAGTGTCACGAATGTATATAGCCTAGGTCTTTGCGTGAACTAAGAATAAGATGGCCTATAGCCTACGCCCAATTTTCAACGCAAATTATCGTAAAATTTTTGAAGAATAGACAAATATTTTTTGTTTTTATTTATGTTCATAGCTGTTAAATAAATTAAATTTCTCCTTTACAAAATGTACTGATTATTAATAAAAAGTTAAAATAAGTTGGAAAAATATTAATTTCTCTCATTTCAATGGTGCCCATAGAACGGAAAAGGTCCAAAACTAATAATGGAAGCTTTGTACAGTTCATGATTTCTTTGGAAATGGTTGGGTAGCATGTAATTGTGAATAACTTGTTTCAGCCGAGCTAAAATGAATGAGTGAGGAGTCATTTCTGAAACATTTTACTTTATTCACTCGATGTACGTGTTGACATGGCAACAGGTCTTGTTTGCCTTCTTTTTTTATTTAAAATTTAACAATATTTGCATAAAATATTGCATTGTGCAATTTCAGTTTAAAATTGAAAAACTAGTACCAAGCGATATTTTGGGATATGAGGTATTCAGAACTGTGTTTTAATATCATGACAATGTTAATCTATATTTTATAGTGTAAAAGAGTGCCACTGATATATATATATATATATATATATATATATATATATATATATATATATGTAAAAATGGACAATGAATAATCAATATTCATTTTTACATAAGAACCAAAATCGCTTAACGCGAGTTTGGATAATAATTTTACTTGTAGCTTCCTATTTTTGTTCGTGTCAAAACCCTACGATCTACCATATCTATGGTTTAGTCGTATCCATTTTTCATTTGTTATAGAAGTTATTAATTAATTATGATTGTCTTGCATCTCACCCTCGTCCCTAGATTATGCATACACATTGCATATAACAGGATTGGAACCCGTAGTTGTACTTCTTAGTCATTAATACCCACTCTTGTCTCTAATTCGTTCTTGTAAATCTTCCTAATAATGATTTGTATTATACGTACAAATTCAATAACTATGACGTCATAAAGTAACTTAATTCTCTTCACGTTTTCCATACCTTGAACACTGAATCACGTGTTTAGTATTTGGACATCTTCCGTATTGAATGTATGGTAAATTCTTTAATAATTATAATAATAATAATAATAATAATAATAATAATAAAAAGAAAAAAAAACTTCATTCTCTATACATCATTATTTATGTTGTTTCCTACCTATTGTCTACTGATACCTATCAACCTATCAGTCCATATTTTACGCGTCTCTATATTACGCACACAACCTATTGTATTACGTACATGTGCGTTCACCCCTCACAAGACATTCATTAGGCTTACAGTAGTTGAGTGGTCGAATTCGCGAATCACAGCAGAATTGAACGTTTCTAAGATAAACAACATCTTTCGCTCTGATCCAAAATTCATATTATAATGTAATATAACATATTATGTTGTATATAAATTATCTTGTCATGTCTCATGTACTTGTGTTGTACTAATAACCATATATAATCTAACCATATATAATCTGACCATATAATCTAACCATATAATATAACCATATAATATAACCATATAATATAACCATATATATATATATATATAAAAACACTGTAAGAATGGTAACGACGTAATATACTTCAATGAAACTATAATTAAATGTAATGATTTAATTTATAATGTAAGAATGTACTTTAATAGAACTGTAAGGGACAATCATAAGCGAATGGGAAGTAATCCATAATCGAAATCATAATTGTAATAAACCCAAACAAAAATGTACTCAGTCGTGTACTTCAATTGTACTTGTGTACGACTATGAAATGATATCGCCTTCAGAAATGAAGTCGGCAAAAAAAAATAAGGTTTTTATTTTTATTTTTTTTTTTTTTAAATCTTTATTGGAATCTTTCAAACATCTGATCGTGTTTAAAAGGGGGGAAACTTAACCTCCAACTGCCGTTCCCCAACATTCAGGCTTATATATTATACATGTATTTGTAAAATGAAGGACACTTCATTACGGCTCTCTGCTTTGGTCACTGCTAAGAGACTCCCCTTGTTAGCAGCCTCGCTGCGGGGAGGGTGCAGAGGCCCCTTGCCTCCTTAATATTTTTAGATTCCGGCCTGAGCTATGGTCGAAAGAGGTCGAACCTCTACCCCTGTAAAATTCAGACCACTACCTGTAAATTTTAAGAAGAAAATTACAGTAAGAGAAACTTTTTTATTTTCCCCCTCGAGTTGGGCTATCTTCAGAGGAATTTAGTCAGTAAAGTAGAAGTATCAGAGTATTATTGAAAGAAAAGAATTAACAGAGTGTCGATCCCATAAAGCGAGAGAAAAGAATTAGAAAGTTATAGAAGAAAAGTATATAGAAGAAATATCCGTTGCTTGCCTCCGTAACTACAGTAGAACCCCCGTCGATCCGAACCAACCCAGGGCCATAGACGGAGGGGTTAACAGACTGGCGACCCTATAGCCAGGATAAACACATAGAAGAAGGAAGATAACAAGACTGGACCCTTTACCAGGATCTTAACAGATTTTAAGAAGAAGAAGATTACTTTAAGAAGATTACTTTAAGAAGAAGATTACTTTAAGAAGATTACTTTAAGAAGAAGATTACTTTAAGAAGAAGATTATTTTAAGAAGAGGCCACTCTTTGGCCAAGATAGAAATTACCCTGCATCAGGATAAAACCAGTTGACCGGCGTGTCACGACTTCTAGTTCGTAACATCCACCCTTGAAACGGTGTGTCACGACTCCAAGTTCTCCACGCCTAGTTTTCATCCAAGAAGAAGTAGCCAGCAAGACGTCTTCAGGACACGTCTCTGAGGATTTTGCCAGTAGAACTTTTGTTAAGTACATTTTGTTTTTTTAAGTAATTTATAAACACTTGAAAAGTCAGTATTATTAAGAGTTAATAATGAGTATCAAGTCAGAATTTACACAAAACACAGTGAACATTTCAGACACCAGTGATACATTTTTTTAGTGAAACAGTAATTGTAACAGAGAGTTAATTGTAACAGAGAGTTAATTGTAACAGAGAGTTAATTGTAACAGAGAGTTAATTGTAACAGAGAGTTAATTGTAACAGAGAGTTAATTGTAACAGAGAGTTAATTGTAACAGAGAGTTAATTGTAACAGAGAGTTAATTGTAACAGAGTTAATTTCAGAGAGTGAATTTCAGAGTTATTTTCACTATTATATTCAGTATAGAATAATTTTATTTATGTGCCAAACATAATAGTACCGTACCTTCACGTACGTTCGAGTGAAATGTTGTTTACATTTTTTTTCAATTTATTGAATTGAATTGACTTGCAAATTAAGAGAGAGAGTGTTTATAGAGAGTTTATAGATTTAGAGAGATATTTGAAGTCAGTTTTAGTTGCAAATAAGTTGCAAGTCAGTTTTGAAGTCAGTTTTAGTTGCAAATAAGTTGCAAGTCAGTTTTGAAGTCAGTTTTATTTGCAAATAAGTTGCAAGTCAGCTTTGAAGTAAGTTTTAGTTGCAAAGAAGTTGCAAGTCAGCTTTGAAGTCAGTTTTAGTTGCAAAGAAGTTGCAAGTCAGTTTTGAAGTCAGTTTTATTTTCAAAGAAGTTGCAAGTCAGTTTTGAAGTCAGTTTTAGTTGCAAAGAAGTTGCAAGTCAGTTTTGAAGTCAGTTTTAGTTGCAAAGAAGTTGCAAGTCAGTTTTGAAGTCAGTTTTAGTTGCAAAGAAGTTGCAAGTCAGTTTTCGTTGCAAATAGTTGCAAGTCAGTTTTCGTTGCAAATAAGTTGCAAATAAGTTTTGAAGTCAGAAGGTTGCGCCAAGATGGACAACTGCCCCCAGAGATTTATAGAAATACTTGACAAGAGGTCAAGTCAGAAGGTTGCGCCAAGATGGACAACCGCCCCCAGAGATTTATAGAAATACTTGACAAGAGGTCAAGTCAGAAGGTTGCGCCAAGATGGACAACCGCCCCCAGAGACATAGAAATACTTGGCAAGAGGTCAAGTCACAAGGTTGCGCCAAGATGGACAACCGCCCCCAGAGATTTATAGAAATACATGACAAGAGGTCAAGTCAGAAGGTTGCGCCAAGAGGGACAACCGCCCCAGAGATTACAGAAGCCAGTTTTGAAGCAGTTAGTTTTGAAGCAGTTAGTTTTGAAGCAGTTAGTTTTGAAGCAGTTAGTTTTGAAGCAGTTAGTTTTGAAGCAGTTAGTTTTGAAGCAGTTAGTTTTGAAGCAGTTAGTTTTGAAGCAGTTAGTTTTGAAGCAGTTAGTTTTGAAGCAGTTAGTTTTGAAGCAGTTAGTTTTGAAGCAGTTAGTTTTGAAGCAGTTAGTTTTGAAGCAGTTAGTTTTGAAGCAGTTAGTTTTGAAGCAGTTAGTTTTGAAGCAGTTAGTTTTGAAGCAGTTAGTTTTGAAGCAGTTAGTTTTGAAGCAGTTAGTTTTGAAGCAGTTAGTTTTGAAGCAGTTAGTTTTGAAGCAGTTAGTTTTGAAGCAGTTAGTTTTGAAGCAGTTAGTTTTGAAGCAGTTAGTTTTGAAGCAGTTAGTTTTGAAGCAGTTAGTTTTGAAGCAGTTAGTTTTGAAGCAGTTAGTTTTGAAGCAGTTAGTTTTGAAGCAGTTAGTTTTGAAGCAGTTAGTTTTGAAGCAGTTAGTTTTGAAGCAGTTAGTTTTGAAGCAGTTAGTTTTGAAGCAGTTAGTTTTGAAGCAGTTAGTTTTGAAGCAGTTAGTTTTGAAGCAGTTAGTTTTGAAGCAGTTAGTTTTGAAGCAGTTAGTTTTGAAGCAGTTAGTTTTGAAGCAGTTAGTTTTGAAGCAGTTAGTTTTGAAGCAGTTAGTTTTGAAGCAGTTAGTTTTGAAGCAGTTAGTTTTGAAGCAGTTAGTTTTGAAGCAGTTAGTTTTGAAGCAGTTAGTTTTGAAGCAGTTAGTTTTGAAGCAGTTAGTTTTGAAGCAGTTAGTTTTGAAGCAGTTAGTTTTGAAGCAGTTAGTTTTGAAGCAGTTAGTTTTGAAGCAGTTAGTTTTGAAGCAGTTAGTTTTGAAGCAGTTAGTTTTGAAGCAGTTAGTTTTGAAGCAGTTAGTTTTGAAGCAGTTAGTTTTGAAGCAGTTAGTTTTGAAGCAGTTAGTTTTGAAGCAGTTAGTTTTGAAGCAGTTAGTTTTGAAGCAGTTAGTTTTGAAGCAGTTAGTTTTGAAGCAGTTAGTTTTGAAGCAGTTAGTTTTGAAGCAGTTAGTTTTGAAGCAGTTAGTTTTGAAGCAGTTAGTTTTGAAGCAGTTAGTTTTGAAGCAGTTAGTTTTGAAGCAGTTAGTTTTGAAGCAGTTAGTTTTGAAGCAGTTAGTTTTGAAGCAGTTAGTTTTGAAGCAGTTAGTTTTGAAGCAGTTAGTTTTGAAGCAGTTAGTTTTGAAGCAGTTAGTTTTGAAGCAGTTAGTTTTGAAGCAGTTAGTTTTGAAGCAGTTAGTTTTGAAGCAGTTAGTTTTGAAGCAGTTAGTTTTGAAGCAGTTAGTTTTGAAGCAGTTAGTTTTGAAGCAGTTAGTTTTGAAGCAGTTAGTTTTGAAGCAGTTAGTTTTGAAGCAGTTAGTTTTGAAGCAGTTAGTTTTGAAGCAGTTAGTTTTGAAGCAGTTAGTTTTGAAGCAGTTAGTTTTGAAGCAGTTAGTTTTGAAGCAGTTAGTTTTGAAGCAGTTAGTTTTGAAGCAGTTAGTTTTGAAGCAGTTAGTTTGAAGCAGTTAGTTTTGAAGCAGTTAGTTTTGAAGCAGTTAGTTTTGAAGCAGTTAGTTTTGAAGCAGTTAGTTTTGAAGCAGTTAGTTTTGAAGCAGTTAGTTTTGAAGCAGTTAGTTTTGAAGCAGTTAGTTTTGAAGCAGTTAGTTTTGAAGCAGTTAGTTTTGAAGCAGTTAGTTTTGAAGCAGTTAGTTTTGAAGCAGTTAGTTTTGAAGCAGTTAGTTTTGAAGCAGTTAGTTTTGAAGCAGTTAGTTTTGAAGCAGTTAGTTTTGAAGCAGTTAGTTTTGAAGCAGTTAGTTTTGAAGCAGTTAGTTTTGAAGCAGTTAGTTTTGAAGCAGTTAGTTTTGAAGCAGTTAGTTTTGAAGCAGTTAGTTTTGAAGCAGTTAGTTTTGAAGCAGTTAGTTTTGAAGCAGTTAGTTTTGAAGCAGTTAGTTTTGAAGCAGTTAGTTTTGAAGCAGTTAGTTTTGAAGCAGTTAGTTTTGAAGCAGTTAGTTTTGAAGCAGTTAGTTTTGAAGCAGTTAGTTTTGAAGCAGTTAGTTTTGAAGCAGTTAGTTTTGAAGCAGTTAGTTTTGAAGCAGTTAGTTTTGAAGCAGTTAGTTTTGAAGCAGTTAGTTTTGAAGCAGTTAGTTTTGAAGCAGTTAGTTTGAAGCAGTTAGTTTTGAAGCAGTTAGTTTTGAAGCAGTTAGTTTTGAAGCAGTTAGTTTTGAAGCAGTTAGTTTTGAAGCAGTTAGTTTTGAAGCAGTTAGTTTTGAAGCAGTTAGTTTTGAAGCAGTTAATTTTGAAGCAGTTAATTTTGAAGCAGTTAGTTTTGAAGCAGTTAGTTTTGAAGCAGTTAGTTTTGAAGCAGTTAGTTTTGAAGCAGTTAGTTTTGAAGCAGTTAGTTTTGAAGCAGTTAGTTTTGAAGCAGTTAGTTTTGAAGCAGTTAGTTTTGAAGCAGTTAGTTTTGAAGCAGTTAGTTTTGAAGCAGTTAGTTTTGAAGCAGTTAGTTTTGAAGCAGTTAGTTTTGAAGCAGTTAGTTTTGAAGCAGTTAGTTTTGAAGCAGTTAGTTTTGAAGCAGTTAGTTTTGAAGCAGTTAGTTTTGAAGCAGTTAGTTTTGAAGCAGTTAGTTTTGAAGCAGTTAGTTTTGAAGCAGTTAGTTTTGAAGCAGTTAGTTTTGAAGCAGTTAGTTTTGAAGCAGTTAGTTTTGAAGCAGTTAGTTTTGAAGCAGTTAGTTTTGAAGCAGTTAGTTTTGAAGCAGTTAGTTTTTATCTCCCAAGTCATTTCAATGCAGTCAATTGAATTCAACTTTTTCTTTGTAAGTTAAGAGAATTTAATTTAAGAAAATGTAATTTAAGAATTTAATTCAACCTTTTTTGTGTTGTAAAAGAGAATTTAATTCAACCTGAATTGACCGGGTTGCGTCTTTAGTTAACCTTTCTTTGTTTTGTTGTAAGAAGGAAATGGACCGATTTGTCTTTTCTTTTTCATGCCATTGTTGCGTATAAAAATATATAGGTAAAATGACATATTTTATTGTTGGCAACCAAAACCGTTTTTAGAAATGTTGGTAACGAGTTTTATAATTATTGCGATTATATGATGACAGAAATAGTGTAATAATTAATCGATCATGTACCTAATTTATCTTGCTCTGTATGGTCGGGAAATTTACCCGTAAGACCGCACATACCCTAAATTTCAGTTGTTTATTCTTTTTTGTCATTTAATTTTAATAAAACTTCTACACAATAAAACATATGTATTTATCATATGCAAACAAGTTTTCAGACTAAAATATCAAATAATTCAGTCTATCAACATTTAACGAAAGAGTATAATTTTTCTACTTAACATGCAAAAATTATTAAACCTTTTTAATATTTTTTTAGTATATAAAAATAATTTTTAATGTAAAATTTACCTGAAATTTTTTAAAGAAAGATTGTTCGAAATGCTTTCCTTCCATTTCAATAACTTTTTTATTCTTGGCCGAAACTCATCTAAGGTTCGATTTACTTTTATTTTTAAGAATATTATAAAATTATGTTTAGCTCATTAAAATGCATAAATTGGTTTCTATTGTTAATTTGTATTCTTAATTTTCTTAATTCAATTATCGTACCGATACTTCTGGTTAATGTTAATGGTTATATAGTTCATATATAGCTAGGAATGTTACTAGTCGAATTTAATTCCATCTTCAAAATTCAATTTTTAAACCGTGAGATTTACTTTCATCAATTGTAAGTCCTCTAAGTGCATTTCTTTTATTACCTTAATACGTGTAACTGATTTAATTAAATACTTAAATACTACCTTGAACTTAAAGGATTTTATGATAATAATAATAATAACAACAATAATTGACTCAAAAGATTTTATAACCCTAAACCCATCTTAAATTATTATACATTATTTTTAAACTTTGTTAATTCAAAAACCTCCCAAATCCCTACACATACACACGCATGTATGCGCACTATATATATATATATATATATATATATATATATATATATATGTATACAAACCTTATGCTAAAATCATTGGATGTCACAATAAACTATTTCATAGCGTGTAAGTGCTAACTATGCTATTTATATAGTCCTACGCATTTCTGCTTACTATATATAAATTTTTGCTCAGGCGTTTATTCAGTTAATTTAAAAATCCTCTCAGCTAATCTGTCCCTCAAAATTATAAGATACACACTTTGTATCGAATACACACACATACACACTAGACCACAGGTCTATACATCATCCATTACGTAATTCGATTTTTTACCTACAATAGTCAATAAAATTAGTTATAGACTGCACGATGAGGGTAACTTTGGAAAATAATTTATATTTTTCCCTTTTACCTACTATTCAGTATGTATGTAATTTTCCCCACAGAAATTTTTTTTTAAATTAACAATATCATTCTTTGCCTAACTTAATTGTTTGTCCAAATTAATGTATTAATCCTTTTATTCTGTTTGCATAAATTAAAATATTAATCTTTGAATTTTTTATATTTTATAAGCAAGTGTCATTTTAAAGATTTGATTACTCTCCATTGTACGCAACCACCGAACTCACTTGTTCTCTATAAAAATTTGTAATGTAAAGAAAAATTCGTCATCTAACTTGTAGTAGTTAGGATGTTATTTTCTCATTTGTATTGTATTAATGGTACCCTACTAGATTATTGTATAAATATCATTTTTAAAAGGGGAGAGCAATGTAAAAATGGACAATGAATAATCAATATTCATTTTACATAAGAACCAAAATCGCTTAACGCGAGTTTGGATAATAATTTTACTTGTAGCTTCCTATTTTTGTTCGTGTCAAAACCCTACGATCTACCATATCTATGGTTTAGTCGTATCCATTTTTCATTTGTTATAGAAGTTATTAATTAATTATGATTGTCTTGCATCTCACCCTCGTCCCTAGATTATGCATACACATTGCATATAACAGGATTGGAACCCGTAGTTGTACTTCTTAGTCATTAATACCCACTCTTGTCTCTAATTCGTTCTTGTAAATCTTCCTAATAATGATTTGTATTATACGTACAAATTCAATAACTATGACGTCATAAAGTAACTTAATTCTCTTCACGTTTTCCATACCTTGAACACTGAATCACGTGTTTAGTATTTGGACATCTTCCGTATTGAATGTATGGTAAATTCTTTAATAATAATAATAATAATAATAATAATAAAAAGAAAAAAACTTCATTCTCTATACATCATTATTTATGTTGTTTCCTACCTATTGTCTACTGATACCTATCAACCTATCAGTCCATATTTTACGCGTCTCTATATTACGCACACAACCTATTGTATTACGTACATGTGCGTTCACCCCTCACAAGACATTCATTAGGCTTACAGTAGTTGAGTGGTCGAATTCGCGAATCACAGCAGAATTGAACGTTTCTAAGATAAACAACATCTTTCGCTCTGATCTAAAATTCATAACATATTATAATGTAATATAACATATTATGTTGTATATAAATTATCTTGTCATGTCTCATGTACTTGTGTTGTACTAATAACCATATATAATCTAACCATATATAATCTAACCATATATAATCTAACCATATATAATCTAACCATATATAATCTAACCATATATAATCTAACCATATATAATCTAACCATATATATAACCATATAATATAACCATATAATATATATATAAAAACACTGTAAGAATGGTAACGACGTAATGTACTTCAATGAAACTATAATTAAATGTAATGATTTAATTTATAATGTAAGAATGTACTTTAATAGAACTGTAAGGGACAATCATAAGCGAATGGGAAGTAATCCATAATCGAAATCATAATTGTAATAAACCCAAACAAAAATGTACTCAGTCGTGTACTTCAATTGTACTTGTGTACGACTATGAAATGATATCGCCTTCAGAAATGAAGAGTCAGCAAAAAAATAAGATGTTTTTATTTTTATTTATTTTTTTAAAAATCTTTATTGGAATCTTTCAAACATCTGATCGTGTTTAAAAGGGGGGAAACTTAACCTCCAACTGCCGTTCCCCAACATTCAGGCATATATATTATACATATATTTGTAAAATGAAGGACACTTCATTACGGCTCTCTGCTTTGGTCACTGCTAAGAGACTCCCCTTGTTAGCAGCCTCGCTGCGGGGAGGGGGCAGAGGCCCCTTGCCTCCTTAATATTTTTAGATTCCGGCCTGAGCTATGGTCGAAAGAGGTCGAACCTCTACTCCTGTAAAATTCAGACCACTACCTGTAAATTTTTAAGAAGAAAATTACAGTAAGAGAAACTTTTTTTATTTTCCCCCTCGAGTTGGGCTATCTTCAGAGGAATTTAGTCAGTAAAGTAGAAGTATCAGAGTATTATTGAAAGAAAAGAATTAACAGAGTGTCGATCCCATAAAGCGAGAGAAAAGAATTAGAAAGTTATAGAAGAAAAGTATATAGAAGAAATATCCGTTGCTTGCCTCCGTAACTAGAACCCCCGTCGATCCGAACCAACCCAGGGCCATAGACAGAGGGGTTAACATTATATATATATATATACACTGTATATGGGATTGAACTCAGAATGGTCCCCTGAGGCTCTTTCATGATACACACAGCCCGTGCATGGAACAAGGAACTCTTCTGGGAAAATTAAACCACTATAGTCCGAATAAGTAATGGAAAATGACACACACTATATTTTTTTTCTTTTTTTTGCCGACGTGGGCAACGGGTCTCTCGCAAAGAGGCTCGGAAAATATAACTTCCCTTACCAGCTACCTGCAAAGCAGATAGGCTCCACCTTTGCGACAGGATCCTGTCCCAAAGCTGGATTAGAGCTAGTTACTGAAAACAAGCAAATGGCTACCCTGCTAAACGAATTTTTTACGTCAGTTTTTACAAGAGAAGATGTAACGAATGTCCCTACGGTCATAGCCATAATGCCTTTTGACAATGGTAATACTTTGGATAATATTGTGGTTAGTGAAAGGGAGCTAATGCGCTATATTGATAAAATGAAAATGCATAAATCGCCGGGGCCGGATTCCATATAACCCATACAACTGAAAGAATTAAAAGAAAGCATTGTTGTGCCGCTAACAAAGATTTTTAATGCGTCTATTTCTGAGGGGTGCGTACCAGATAATTTCAAGTTAGCAAATTTAACACCTATTTTTAAGAAAGGCGATAAAGGTGCGGCGGGAAATAATAGGCCAATCAGTTTAACGTCTGTTGTAGGTAAGCTACTGGAATCAATAATTAGGGATCGTATAGTGGAACACTTGGAATTGCATAACTTGGTTGAAGTTTACGATGGTCATTGGGCGGTAGATGTAGTGTATTTAGATTTTCAGAGAGCACAAAAGACTCATTGAAAAAACTAAGGCTCATGGAATCAGGGTTATAGTAATAAATTGGATAGAAAAGTGGTTGCGAGGTAGGAAACAGAGGGTGGGCGTTGGTGGAGCGCAGTCGTCTTGGGTTAATGTAGCGAGCCGCGTTCCTCAGGGTTCTGTATTGGGCCCCTTGCTTTTTCTTATATATATTAACGATTTAGATGTCGGCCTAGTAAGTACAGTTTCAAAGTTTGCGGATGACACGAAGTGGGATGGTAGGGAATTAATGATGAAGATAGAGGTAAAATCCAGGAAGATTTGAACAAAATCGTTGATTGTTCAGTCACATGGCAAATAAGATTTAATTTCGATACGTGCAAAATTTAACAAATAGGTTCGCGTAACGGTAATTTTGCGTGTAGTATGTCAGGGAAGGAGTTGGCAAGCGTAGAACAGGTAAAAGATTTAGGAGTTATCGTCACTGGTGATTTAAAAGTGGTGAAACAAAGTACAGCAGCCGTCAATAAGGCGAACAAGGTGCTAGGTTTTGTAGCTAGGAATTTTGAGTACAAATCGCGAGATATTGTACAGTAGTTCCTCTTTATAAATCATTAGTTAGACCCCATTTGGAGTACGCAATCCAATTTTGGAGTCCGCATATGCGAAAAGATATAGACAAACTCGAAAGAGTTCAAAGATGAGCAACTAAGATGATTCCGTCGCTTAGGTCGAAGTCGTACGAGGATAGGCTTAAGGAGTTAAAGTTGAATACACTCGAGACTAGCAGGCTAAGGGGTGATCTAATCCAGGTTTTCAAAATTATGAATGGGTTCGATAACGTAGATAGAGATAGCTTTTTCGAAATATCTCAGTATTATAGGACTAGAAATAACGGGTGTAAGTTGACAAGTAGACGGTTCGAGACAGCAGTTCAGTTGCCAAAAATGTTTTTATGCATAGAATAGTAAATAGCTGGAATAGTTTGCCAGTCAGTAGAAGTAATTAGTAGCACGTCTACAAACATGTTTAAAAATCAATTAGACGCATATGTTGATAGATTGGGTATAGTTTAAGGTAGTAAAATTAAGGCTCTGTGGTTCGGAACCCACGTAAAATTGTAGGTCCTCTCCGCCACCACGGAGGACATGCACAATACACAATTATGAACACAGTTAGGTAGAGCAGCCATGAGTTGATCCTAGGGTCTTTGTTGGTCTGAAACATTATAACATAACATTATAACATATTTGCATATGTTTAATGTTGTTATATGTTACATAATAAGTTGTTTATTTAATGCTTGATATTTTTATGTTTAAGATAAATAGAAATAATTTTTTAGATAAATAGAAATATTTTTTTAGATAAATAGAAATAATTTGCATTTGCTTTAATTAGAATTTGAATTATCATAAATTATAAACAACATATAATTTGATTTTACTGCTGAATATAAACTATGACTACTAGAAGCAAGTCCTCAATTGCAGCCTTTGGATATCCTACGGAATTTCCAGCAACCATGACTCCTTCAAAAGCAGATGTTGTGAGACACTACCTTTTTGTACGCCGTCGTGAAGAAGCTAAATCAAAAGGATCAGCAACTTTTAATGATGGTTACAGGGTTGTTGCAAAAGATATTGAAGACATTTGGATGAAATTTTCTTTCCCTACGATTAACACCAAAGGTATCTATCTTAAAGTCAGTCGACTAATAGAAGAAGCCTCAAAATTTAACAAGGTGCCGTTACATCGAAGAAATGAAAGTTTTGCCTTAAAAGTAGCTCAGTATGATGAAATGTTTGCTATATCTTCTTGTGAATGCTATGATAAGGGAATTGATAGGAAATCTTGCAGGTGTAAGGATAAAATACTAATGGCAGAATGGGAGTCTTTTGTGGGTCAAAAACAAAGAAAAAATCAATAAAGACCAATTGATCGCATAGCTAGTTCAACAAAGAAGAGATCTTTAGCAAGAGCCCAAGAAGCACAAAACCGTCAACTAAAAGCACAAGAAGAAATGACTGAAGCCATCAATGTTTTACCATCGGAATTTATAGAAAATATCGAAGAAGACATGAATGTAGATTCAGAGAGTCAGGATGTAGATTATGAGGCCGACTTAGAATTGGCTGAGAATATTCAGAACAAGAACTCCGATAAAAACCTAGCATTAACAGCAGATCGTTATCGTGTAAGTTGCAGAGCTGCAGCTGCAATAGTCAATGCAGTTTTAAAAGATATGGGGATTAGGGCTGCTCGTTTTTACACTTTTTTCGATATTTGATTGGGTGTAGTGCGGAAAAGTTGCGATTTGGAGAGAAAATAAAGTGTGTAAATTTTTTTGATCTACGTCAATACCTTCCGGTGGCAGCGAGTCCTTAAAAATCGAAAAATAGGTCTAAAAACACATAAAAATACGATATTTGAAAAAAATATTCATAATTATATTTGTATTTTTGAACGGGGTAGATTGGAAAATGGTTTTAAAGACTTACAAAATAAAAAATAAAAATTTCAGCACAATCTGTTAATAACTTCCGGTGGCGTCTTAGCCGTTAAAATATCCAAAATATTGATTTAAAGCAAGTTTTAACAAGATGTTATACAAATGTTAATTCCGGTATATTTCTGTGCAAACAACCCTGAGAACACTATTATAGGCTTGAATAAATTAATAGCAGTCATTGAACAATTAACATTATATAAAATGCACACTGTGCATTGCACACTGCACACTGCTACACCCCGTTCCCTACCCTATATAAGCTGGGAAAGGAAGCGACGTTGTCAGTTGTTGTGTGTCACGTGTGGCGAGAGGTTGTGTTATAACTTGTTCATCAACAGGTGGTATATCACCATTTACCCGCAGTTAGTTGGTAAATATCGTAAATAGATTTATAATGTCTGAAAAGAAACCTTCAAAAGTAACCAGAACGTTAGCAAAATGCCATAGCATCGGTCAACCAGCAGATTTTGTTAATAATGTTCTACCTACTTATGGAGATGTGCTAAGAGCTTATCTCTGGCACCGGAACAACAGAAAAACGACAGGCCAAGATCCTCCATTCCAGATTATTGCCAATGACATCATTTCCAAACTTCAAGAGATATGGCTCACAGCTTCAATCCCAACTTTATCAAGGAAAAGAATACATGATATGCTTAAAAACTATCATAATAAGTACAAGACCTTACTTAAAACAGGTAAACTAAAAAGGAATTCTGAAAGTTACAAAAGTAAATTGAAGTCATTTCAGGAACATTCGGAACAACTATTTGATATTGCTTCTTGTAAATGTGGTAATTGGAATTCTTGTTTTTGCTGTAAAGAAGAAAAAGTGCCCCCAAATGAAAGAACATTTTTAGAAGATCAGCGTACATTGTACGCTGATCTTCTAAAAATGTTCTTTCATTTGGGGGCACTTTTTCTTCTTTACAGCAAAAACAAGAATTCCAATTACCACATTTACAGAAGCAATATCAAATAGTTGTTCCGAATGTTCCTGAAATGACTTCAATTTACTTTTGTAACTTTCAGAATTCCTTTTTCGTTACCTGTTTAAGTAAGGTCTTGTATTATTATGATAGTTTTTGAGCATATCATGTATTCTTTTCCTTGATTGTACGCTGATCTTCTAAAAATGTTCTTTCATTTGGGGGCACTTTTTCTTCTTTACAGCAAAAACAAGAATTCCAATTACCACATTTACAAGAAGCAATATCAAATAGTTGTTCCGAATGTTCCTGAAATGACTTCAATTTACTTTTGTAACTTTCAGAATTCCTTTTTAGTTTACCTGTTTTAAGTAAGGTCTTGTACTTATTATTGATAGTTTTTGAGCATATCATGTATTCTTTTCCTTGATTGTACGCTGATCTTCTAAAAATGTTCTTTCATTTGGGGGCACTTTTTTTTCTTTACAGCAAAAACAAGAATTCCAATTACCACATTTACAAGAAGCAATATCAAATAGTTGTTCCGAATGTTCCTGAAATGACTTCAATTTACTTTTGTAACTTTCAGAATTCCTTTTTAGTTTACCTGTTTTAAGTAAGGTCTTGTACTTATGATAGTTTTTGAGCATATCATGTATTCTTTTCCTTGATAAAGTTGGGATTGAAGCTGTGAGCCATATCTCTTGAAGTTTGGAAATGATGTCATTGGCAATAATCTGGAATGGAGGATCTTGGCCTGTCGTTTTTCTGTTGTTCCGGTGCCAGAGATAAGCTCTCAGCACATCTCCATAAGTAGGTAACACATTATTAACAAAATCTGCTGGTTGACCGATGCTATGGCATTTTGCTAACGTTCTGGTTACTTTTGAAGGTTTCTTTTCAGACATTATAAATCTATTTACGATATTTACCAACTAACTGCGGGTAAATGGTGATATACCACGGTTGATGAACAAGTTATAACACAATCTCTCGCCACACGTGACACACAACAACTGACAACGTCGCTTCCTTTCCCAGCTTATATAGGGTAGGGAACGGGGGATGTAGCAGTGTGCAGTGTGCAATGCACAGTGTGCATTTTATATAATGTTAATTGTCCAATGACTGCTATTAATTTATTCAAGCCTATAATAGTGTTCTCAGGGTTGTTTGCACAGAAATATACCGGAATTAACATTTGTATAACATCTTGTTAAAACTTGCTTTAAATCAATAATTTGGATATTTTAACGGCTAAGACGCCACCGGAAGTTAACAGATTGTGCTGAAATTTTTATTTTTTATTTTGTAAGTCTTTAAAACCATTTTCCAATCTACCCCGTTGAAAAATACTCACAAATATAATTATGAATATTTTTTTCAAATATCGTATTTTTATGTGTTTTTAGACCTATTTTTCGATTTTTAAGGACTCGCTGCCACCGGAAGGTATTGACGTAGATCAAAAAAAATTTACACACTTTATTTTCTCTCCAAATCGCAACTTTTCCGCACTACCCCCAGTCAAATATCGAAAAAAGTGTAAAAATGAGCCGCCCTAATGGGATCCTTAACCACACCAACATGCTTGATAGAAAGAAATTAGAAAGAGAAAGAAATCGCATGGGTGAAACAAATACTTTTAGGTCTAAATCCGAAAATCTGAAGATGGTGTGCCTTGGATTTGATGAAAGGAAAGATAACACATTAACTAAAAGTGGAAAGATAAAAGAAGAACACTATGTTATTGTGAAAGAACCTGGAAGCATCTATGTAGACCATGTCACACCAGATAATGGAACTGCTCGCTGCATAGCAGAAGAATTGATAACTATTATTACAGCCTCGAACAGCAAAGATACTATCAAAGCTATACTGTGTGATGGTACTCCTGTAAATACAGGAGAAATTGCTGGAGTCATAAAACTGGTTGAAATTCATCTTAACAGACCAGTGCAGTGGTTGGTGTGCCTCTTGCATTTGAATGAGCTGCCTTTTATGCACGTCTACAAAGCCATTGATGGTAAAACAACAGGTCCAAATACTTTTGTGGGTTCAATTGAGAATAAACTGAAAACAGATTTAACAAAAGTGGAGGTAGTCAAATATTCTCGCGTAAAGGGAAACATTAAAGAAATTCCAGCAAATGTTGTGAAGGAGCTAAGCAGTGATCAAAGATATCTCTATAATATGTATCTGGCAGTACAAACTGGAGATACTTCTCAAGATCTCTCCACTCGATCCCCAGGTACCCTTCACCATGCTCGCTGTCTAACTCTAGCCAACAGGGTTCTTCGGTTATATATCTCAACGCCAAATCCCGATAAAAAACTTCAAAATATAGTCAGTATTATTATGCTGTTCTATGCTCCCGGGTGGTTTTTGGATAAAATCTCATCATAATGCAACTGATGGTGCATATAACTTTTGGCATTTAATGTGCTTGCTTCGAAATTTGGATGAACAACATAGATCAATCATAGAACCAGTATTAAAGAATAACGCCTACTTTACCCACCCAGAAAATATACTCATATCAATGGTAACTGACAAGAGACTAGAAATTAGGGAGCAAGCTATTCAGAAAATCATCCTTTCAAGAACAGGATTTTCAGGTACCAGAAACTTTGAGTTGCCTCGAACCCTTAATTTCCAATCTACTGACTACACCGAGATGATCGATTGGCAAAAAGAGATCATTACTCCTCCACCGCTGCTAAACAATTTTAGCGACGATGAGGTACTACAGGCTCGATGTCAGCCACTGGAGATAGCTTCTTTTCCATGCCACAGTCAAAGTGTGGAAAGGGTAGTGAACCTAGTAACAAAAGCATGTCAGGAAAAAATAGGATATGACAACCATCAAAAGTTTATCTTAAACTTATTAGAATCAAGGCGAGAACTGCCCAAGTTTGAATGGAAGGCCCGATGGAGTGAGTAAGAAACATGTGAAATAAAATTTTCTAATGATATTAAAAATTTCTTCCCTTTTGATGTGATAAGGAACAGTGAAAAAGTTAATTGAATTTTAGCACATTTATTATGCCTCTAATTTTTTCTTCTGAATATATTGTTGTACTTAATTAATTTTCCTAATACTGTACATTATTAAATAAAATATTATACGTTAATAAAGATTTATGTCATCAAAAAACCTAAATGTACAGTAAGTCTCGTATAAATGGAATATTCTTCATTATATGTCAAAAAGTAAAAAATGAGGGGGTTCCTGTGTTCCATTCAAACCCCTCACAATATGTACCTTTTCAATATAAAATTTCGACCCGGCCTCATATATATATATATATATATATATAATATATATATACAGGGTGGGCAGTAAGTTTCCATACATAGGAAAAATTAAACGTTTGTTTTTATGTTTTAGATACCCTAAGAATATGCGTTTGACGTAAGATCTTGTTTACTGATGAAGCAAATTTTTACGTCAATGGAGAGGTTAATCGGCAAAACATACGTTATTGGAGTAATGCTAACCCTAACTGGCTGAGTCCGACGAAGATGCAAGGTGCCGGTAAAGTGATGGTGTGGGCCGGGATATGGGGTGACAGAATTATTGGACCAATTTTTGTCAGTGGAAATCTTAATGCCGAAAGGTATCTTAACATGTTGCAAGAAGAGATTTTCCCATCCCTGCTAAACGAGGAAGGTAACTTCCCAATTTACTTCCAGCAAGATGGAGCTCCACCTCATTATGGTCTTCACGTGCGTCGGTATTTGGATCAGCAGTTTCCGGATGCTTGGATTGGTCGGCGTGGTCCTGTGGAGTGGCCTCGCAGATCCCCAGATGTCACCCCGCTTGATTTCTATCTTTGGGGGCACTTGAAGGCCATGGTGTATCAGGAAAAGATACGAGACATAAATCATCTAAAGGAACGTATCACCAACGCCATTACAAGCATAACGTCAACTGTGCTAATGCGTGTTCATCAACAGTGGGGAACACGTATTGAAATGTGTTTTCAAAACAATGGCAACCATGTAGAGCATATTATATAAATAAAAATGGTTGTCCATAACAAAATGTTTATTTTTCCTATGTATGGAAACTTACGGCCCACCCTGTATATATATAATGTAAAGAACGACGCTTGTGTAGAAGAGCGTTCCGCACAAGATGAGGAGGGAGAACGAGCAAATGAAAAATGAGGTACCTCCCAGGAATCGAACCTGGGATCATCCAATTGCCGGTCGGATATGCTAACCACTGCACCAAGGATCCCGATTAATCAGTACTCGTAATTCTCCTACATACGAGCGGAATCAAATGCCCTGAGGGGGCACCTTCGCATGCCGTACATGTATACATTTTAACTGCAAACAACACACAGTATAATTAATGTAAAGAACGATGCTTGTGTAGAAGAGGGAGAACGAGCAAATGAAAAATGAAATACCTTCCAGGTATTTTTTTCATGGATGAAGAATTCACTATACGTTTGTGAATTTTAAATGTACTTATTTTATGTAAAAAGTTTCTTCTTTTACTGATCTTTGCCAGTTTGAACATCATCATTTAATAAAAAGGTTATTTTTTTAAAATAAAAATGTTGCCTTTTATTCTCAGAGGAGCCATTTTCATAACATAATCCATATTATTACTTTTAAATAATAGAAACTGCCTGTTAATTAATTCATTTGTAGTGATGATTTCGTACCAAAACATAAATTTTAACTGAATAATTTTCATGTATTTATAATAAATAATTTTACAGTGAATTTTAATGTTGCATAAAAATCTAATTTTTAGTAAGATCTTAGTCTTCACTCTACTTTTAACCCTCTATCGCACAACTTTTTTGTAGGGTTAAGTGTATTTGAAATGTTAAATAGAAGCAACTTGGTACCATAAAGGGTTAACTTTATATATGCTTCTTCCTCATGATCAAACACTTCAAATATTTATTTGGCCATGATATACAGGGTGGTCCAGAATTCCTGTTTCATTTTAGTGGATAATAATTGACAATGTTTAGTTAAAGGAGATTTTCAAACTGTGATCCTTGCATTTGACTGTACAATATAATGCGAGTACGTAAGCTGTTGTACATATTTGGAATAGTGTCTGCAGTAATGTTGTTGCATAGAATACTGATATTGTTCTTTAATTGTTCGAGTGTTCTTGGACGATTTTCGAACACTATTCTTGCGGTAACCCCTCAAAAAGAAGTCGAGTGGAGTCAAGTCAGGGCCAGTCAGTCGGACCCCTTCTACCTATCCACCTATGAGGTATGTTCTCGTTCAACTAATTCCGAACATTTGTGGCGAAATGTGGTGGAGCACCATCATACTGGAAGTAGAAGTTCATTCGTTTCAACAAGTTTAAATTATCAAGATATGGATCGATTGTGTCCTGTAGCAGAGTCAAATAAGCGTTTCCAGTCACATTCCCATCGATGAATATTGGTCCTATGACTTTGAAATCATACCAGACGTATAGTTTAGGATTCGTTTGGAAATGCCCTTCAGTTGCATGATGTGGATTTTCATCTGCCCAATACACACTGTTTGTCTGTTGACGTGTCCATTAAGGTGGAACGAAGCTTCATCATTGAAGAAAATAAAGTGTGGTAAGGTAGTCTTTGTGGCAAGTGTTGTTGGAAACCATTCGTAGAATTCGAGTCTTCTGTCGCAATCGTCTCTTTGCATTTCCTACACAAAGGTGACTTTGTATGGATGGAATTTGTTCCTTTTAAGTATTCTAAGAACACTTTAATGCGAAATGTTCCGTTCTTGCGCAACTTTCTTACTTGAACATTTTGGACTCACTATTGCTCTTGCTAGTACAGTTTCTGACATTTCTCCACTTGTGCTTGATCGTGGTCTAGCACTTCTTTCTCTCTTCTGCGCTTCCTGTTTCTTTTAATTTTTTAAGGAGACGTCTGACAGTTCGCTGATCAGGTTGTGGTTTTTCTGATGTCTTCTGTGAAATTCTGCAGCTGCCATCCTCTGACTAGACGGCCAACATGTAGGAGAACTAATTCCACCTTTTCTCGGAAGTTTACACTGTTGTATGTTGTTGTTGTGACATTTATAAATTTTAAGGCCTTGACACTGTAAACAAAGCAGAAAACATGGCGTTAAATTAATACGACATAAAATATACTGTAGAAATACCGCCCCCATGAGGCAGGACTTTTGAACCACCCTTTATACAATATATTCTGGTTGGTTCTGGCAAAACCCTAAATTTGCTTCGGGGAGGATGTTAGGCAGGAGACAGGGAGTGCTGGAACTCCCGTTTCTCCTGTCACTGTCCTCTTTAGCTGATCTTTTTTCGTGTCTCATCTACCCTGTGAGCAGCCCAGCATGCTTTCAAACACACTTCTCCCTCTACTCTTCGCTACACATACATGCATTTTATACACTACACAATCTGAAAAAGAAAAAGCATAATGAGCCTCAGAGACCTAGTTTTCGACTCTTAAATAGGGGGACAATTTTTGCGGGCGCTTGCCCTTAGCTTCTCCTTCGTACATAATATATATATATATATATATATATATAATATATATAGGAGAGAGAGAGAGAGAGAGAGAGAGAGAGAGAGAGGATTCGATAAAAATAAACTGATTCACAAATTTAAAAAGTTGACTTGGAAAATGACAAATATATTAAATAAAATCATCTCCATAAAAACTACTTCATTCATTAATATTTAGATATATAAGTCATGCAAACATCGTATGTATGTATAAGTGTTGTATATATGTATATATGTGTGTCTTCATGTGTGTATGTGTGTATGTATATATGTGTGTCTTCATGTGTGTATGTGTGTATGTATATATGTGTGTCTTCATGTGTGTATGTGTGTATGTATATATGTATATACTCGTCTATGTGTGTATATATGTACATACTCGTCTATGTGTGTGTATTATATATATATATATATATATATATAAGTTACACACAGACCGTGCATGGAACAAGGAACTCTTCTGAGATAATTAAATCCACTATAGTCCGAATAAGTAATGGTAAGTGACAAATACTCAAATTTTTCTTTTTCATGATGGAAGCCCAACGTGAGCAACGGGTCACCAGCAAAGAAGCCCCAAAATATAGCTTCCCTCACCATCCATCTACTAAGCAAATATGCTGAGCAAATGGGACCCAACTTTGGGACAAAGTTTAGGGTTTAAAGCTTACCCAAGACAGATACATTCAGAACCTCAATATACGCAAGAAAGGCGTTGCCTTTACGCCGGATCGAATACATCAAAGAAAGTGGGTAACTATTGTGTTTTTAGCCAAATTCCGAAACTTAAACCTCAACTGGAAAATAATTTGTATGGCTGGGAAGGAAGCTATATTTTGGGGCAGCTTTTCTAGTGTCCCGTTGCCCACGTTGGGCTTCCATCATGAAAAGGAAAAACTTTAGTATTTGCCATTTACCATTACTTATTCGGACTATAGTGGATTTAATTATCCCAGAAGAATTCCTTGTTCCATGCACGGTCTGTGCATGGTCTTAGGGAACCATTCTGAGTTGGAGCTTATACGAGTATATATATATATATTATATATATATATATAAATTTAAGCAGAAAGCAACAGACAAGGAAAGAAACATCCATCAAGTTGGAAAGGGACTATATTTTGTATATTGCAACGTTTCAAGCACAAACTATGCTCATCCTCAGGCAAAAATTCTAAAAAGTTAAAAACATAATATTAAAAACCATAATGACATTAACAAATTAAAATAGGGAAAAAAATCCACAAGCATTAAAAACAAAGTCACACTAAAAAAATTCTAAAAGTTACAATTAAAAACCATAATGACTATTATGAAACAAAAGCGAACAATTAACAAGCTTTAAAACAATAAAAGTGACACTAAAAACGAACAATGAATAACAGCTATAAAATACAAAATGTAAAACTCAAAAAACTAAAAATTCACAGGCTATCTTTTAAAACACTAAAAAAAATTAAAAACCCACACTAAAAGGAACACACCTTAAGTCTAAGCAGCACAGATTCCGAGGCAAAACTAAAAAAACAGAAACATCTAAAACCAAGTAAAGGTTGGTTGTTCAAGATGTTCAGTTTAGACGGAGGGGAACGGATGAAATATCAGAGTTAAGCGAAGGGGAGAGTTTTTTAATATACAGGGATTCTAGAAGTCTTAACGTTTGCTCACACGGAGCGGAATCTAAAATGTTAAAATTAGCTAAAGTTATATCGACTTTGCATAGAACAACATGGCTGCGTATAGCTGAAGCTTCTTTAGTTTTCAAAGGTTTGTCAGTTCTATGGCTTATGCCCATATGGGCACAGAAACGCGACTCGAGGCTCCGCACAGTGCTACCAATATAGCTCCGATCACATCGGGGACACTTGAATTCATAAACGACAGCACTGCGCAGAGCATCCGATACACGGTCTTTAACATTAAAATATGAGCCAATAGAACGACGGTTGACAAATACTAGTTTAAAATCTATTTGACAATAAAATTTACTAAGAAGTGGCAGAAGGTTATTACGGCAATAGGAATTCAGATATCCCATTTCTGGGAGCACAAGATAATATACATTTTTAGGAACGTTAAAATTATACTTTTTAGGTTTGTAAATGTTAGCTAGAAATCTATTGATAGCGTTTTCTACAATCTGCAAAGGATAGCCATTATTCACAAATATTTTTTTAAAAAAACAAATTCATTATGCAGACATTGATAGTTGGAACATAAATTATACGCTCGGTTAAGTAGGGTGTTTACAGATGCCAGCTTGTATTTAAAATCACAATAACTTAAAAAATTGAGACCAAGACCAGTGAACGTCTTCTTACGATAAACTGAAGTAATAATAGAATCACTCTCTCTGCTAATCAGTAAATCCAAGAAAGGCAGCTTGGAGTCAGATTCTTCCTCCAGAGTAAACTTTATGTTTGGATGCAAGTTATTTAAAAATGTAAAAAATTGATGAGCACTGCTAGCATCAGTAAACACTGCAAAAATATCGTCAACATATCGTCTATAAAAAATAGGCCTTATAGGGTAGGAGGCTGGGTAAACATTTTAGTTTCTAAATAGGTCATGAAACAATCTGCAGCCAAAGGGCCGATCGGAGATCCATGCCCACGCCATCAATCTGCTGGTATATATCTCATTAAATATAAAAGTACTACCTTTAAGAGTTTGCTCTAACATAGAATTAATGTCATTTTTATCAAAACTTTGAAATTTGGGGGAATTACTAAAAACCTTGTCAAGGATAATTTTGCGAGTTTCGTCCACAGGGATATTGGTAAACAGGGAACTAACGTCAAAACTTACCAAGTAATGGTTTGAGTTAAATTTCCTATTAAGGAGTTCCCTTTGAAAAGACGCGGAATCGGAAATAGTATACTCATTTTTGGAGAAAGGGGAAAGCAAACTAACCAAAAATTTGGCAAGATTATATGAGGGCAAGCTATATGAAGCCAGAATAGGCCTCAAAGGAATCCCGGGTTTGTGTATCTTAGGGAGACAATATAGTCGTCCCAGATCACATCCCGTTGCAAAAAGTTTTTTATAAGTTAATAAATCTATTGCTTTTTTAGTTTTCAAAGATGACAGTAACCTATTGATTTTATCCTCAAGCCGTAAGATTACAATTTTTGCACAATTTTTTTCTCCAAAAATGAGTATACTATTTCCGATTCCGCGTCTTTTCAAAGGGAACTCCTTAATAGGAAATTTAACTCAAACCATTACTTGGTAAGTTTTGACGTTAGTTCCCTGTTTACCAATATCCCTGTGGACGAAACTCGCAAAATTATCCTTGACAAGGTTTTTAGTAATTCCCCAAATTTCAAAGTTTTGATAAAAATGACATTAATTCTATGTTAGAGCAAACTCTTAAAGGTAGTACTTTTATATTTAATGGAGATATATACCAGCAGATTGATGGCGTGGGCATGGGATCTCCGATCGGCCCTTTGGCTGCAGATTGTTTCATGACCTATTTAGAAACTAAAATGTTTACCCAGCCTCCTACCCCTATAAGGCCTATTTTTTATAGACGATATGTTGACGATATTTTTGCAGTGTTTACTGATGCTAGCAGTGCTCATCAATTTTTTACATTTTTAAATAACTTGCATCCAAACATAAAGTTTACTCTGGAGGAAGAATCTGACTCCAAGCTGCCTTTCTTGGATTTACTGATTAGCAGAGAGAGTGATTCTATTATTACTTCAGTTTATCGTAAGAAGACGTTCACTGGTCTTGGTCTCAATTTTTTAAGTTATTGTGATTTTAAATACAAGCTGGCATCTGTAAACACCCTACTTAACCGAGCGTATAATTTATGTTCCAACTATCAATGTCTGCATAATGAATTTGTTTTTTTAAAAAAATATTTTGTGAATAATGGCTATCCTTTGCAGATTGTAGAAAACGCTATCAATAGATTTCTAGCTAACATTTACAAACCTAAAAAGTATAATTTTAACGTTCCTAAAAATGTATATTATCTTGTGCTCCCAGAAATGGGATATCTGAATTCCTATTGCCGTAATAACCTTCTGCCACTTCTTAGTAAATTTTATTGTCAAATAGATTTTAAACTAGTATTTGTCAACCGTCGTTCTATTGGCTCATATTTTAATGTTAAAGACCGTGTATCGGATGCTCTGCGCAGTGCTGTCGTTTATGAATTCAAGTGTCCCCGATGTGATCGGAGCTATATTGGTAGCACTGTGCGGAGCCTCGAGTCGCGTTTCTGTGCCCATATGGGCATAAGCCATAGAACTGACAAACCTTTGAAAACTAAAGAAGCTTCAGCTATACGCAGCCATGTTGTTCTATGCAAAGTCGATATAACTTTAGCTAATTTTAACATTTTAGATTCCGCTCCGTGTGAGCAAACGTTAAGACTTCTAGAATCCCTGTATATTAAAAAACTCTCCCCTTCGCTTAACTCTGATATTTCATCCGTTCCCCTCCGTCTAAACTGAACATCTTGAACAACCAACCTTTACTTGGTTTTAGATGTTTCTGTTTTTTAGTTTTGCCTCGGAATCTGTGCTGCTTAGACTTAAGGTGTGTTCCTTTTAGTGTGGGTTTTTAATTTTTTTTAGTGTTTTAAAAGATAGCCTGTGAATTTTTAGTTTTTTGAGTTTTACATTTTGTATTTTATAGCTGTTATTCATTGTTCGTTTTTAGTGTCACTTTTATTGTTTTAAAGCTTGTTAATTGTTCGCTTTTGTTTCATAATAGTCATTATGGTTTTTAATTGTAACTTTTTAGAATTTTTTTAGTGTGACTTTGTTTTTAATGCTTGTGGATTTTTTTCCCTATTTTAATTTGTTAATGTCATTATGGTTTTTAATATGTTTTTAACTTTTTAGAATTTTTGCCTGAGGATGAGCATAGTTTGTGCTTGAAACGTTGCAATATACAAAATATAGTCCCTTTCCAACTTGATGGATGTTTCTTTCCTTGTCTGTTGCTTTCTGCTTAAATTGAAATTGAAGCTTGCCAGAAGCGGCCTTCACGAATATGTATATATATATATGTATGTATATATATATATGTATATATGTTAGTGATGTACCGACTACTAAAATTCACCGCATACCGAATATTCGGTGCAAAATTATTCGGCCGAATACTGAATATCGAATATTAGTTTTATTTGGTTATTATGCGTCAGTGTAAAAAATTGAAGCCTTTATATGTTTGAGAGCACATAGATCTAATAGTAAATGTTAGCAAAAACAGTATGTTTTAGCCACTAAAAATCTACCAGGTTCCCCTATTCATGAAAACATTGCAATTGAATTGACTTTTATATTGCAAGAATAGTCAATACAGTGTGACTGTGTGGATGCAGTTGTGCACGACAATGGCCGTAATATTACTAAAGATGTTCGCGTACTATGAAAAACGATTTAATAAAAAATTTACAGAATCACTTCAATCAATGAAAGACATCACTTGTATGCTTGCTCAGATTTTAGATCTTCGTTTCAAATTTCCTTACATTAGTGTTTGAATTTGTAAAAAAATGAGATAATCATTGTCTGCATTACCTATTGCTAGCCCTACACGTAATATAATTCATGGCGATAAAGCAACTGCTTTTGTTTCACGAGAAGATGAAGAACCTTCGAAAAAGAAGCCGAAGGTTGACTTATGGAGCTACTTCGATTAAGTTGCTACGTCTTCACAATCAGATGTGCTTTCATCAAAAGTAGCCACCACATTTGTCATAAAGAATTAGAGATCTATTCGAAGGAGTCACGAGTCAGTCGCGAAATGAACTCTCTTGATTGTTTTGCCATAATGGCGAAAAATTCCCGAAAGTGTTAGTACTGGCTCGCGAATATCTTACCACGCCACCCACAAGCGTACGAAGTGAACGGCTGTTCAGTTCTTCGAAGAATATAATTACTGACGGACGTAATCGTTTAACCCCTGATGCTGCTGAACGACTAATTTTTCGATTGGATAATTTTCTTGCCTTAAATTTCAATTACTACGGTTCTTATTTGCGGTAATTATTATTACTACCTTTTCACTTTTTTAAGGATTATTACAGTACTTATTAGTATCACTGTGTGAAGTTGGATTTGTTTTGTAATTATTCTATGAAAAAAAACATTTTTAGTTCCATTTCCTAAGTCACGTTATTTATCCCAATTATCAAATATTTGGTATTCGGTTAAGAAAATAAAAAATATTTGGCCGAATACCAAATATCCTCATTTGGTATCGAATACCGAATAGTCAGTACATCCTTCATATATATATATATACACTGTATATATATATATATATGTATATATATATATATATATATATATATATTTTAGATTATGGCTGTTATATTGGTTCCCTCAAGGAGCCTCAATTTCAAGTTCACGAAGAACTTATTATTCCCTTAAGTCTAACGACGCCCCCATTATTACAGAGTTTATTTAATTTCATATAATTGTCGTACTTTGCGTACCTAGAAGAGATTAGCTCTTCCAGTTACGCCCCAATTGAAATCTAAAATAAATGACTCGGCCTATTCGAAGTGGAACTGGACCCGAGCGGGACAAAGGGTTTACTTTAATTTAATAATTATATTACTCGTTCAATATTTCCTTCCAAAAGGAAGTCACACGCTAAGTGACCTAAGCACCTCGTGTTGGTGAATCCCTTCTACCAAACGGAAGTCACGCGGTAGTGAAACAGGAAGAAATCAGGTGAGCGACCTTGGTAGCAGAGAGTACCCCCCAAAGAAATCCAATCCGGTATTAAATTTTTCCCACCAAATTTTCATATAGATAAAATCCCATATATTCCTCCCAACTCACCCACTTTTAAAATTGGGAACGAACCAGGAAGTCTTCCTCCACCCGAATATTATAAAGATGGAACGCGTTAACGTATATAAACTTCCTCCAAACTTATCTGATAAAAATTTACTTTATTGATTTCAAATATAACTATCTTAACTTTAAAAACCTACTTTCATGCTTATATAATTTCATGCTTATAGAATTATGCATTTACCTGCTTAATAATTATTAGGAGAGATAACGGTTAAAGAGAGAATAAATAAGTAGGAATAAAAAGTTTTCCCCTGAATTTCTTCATAAATAGACAGGTCGATAAAGATCGAACCCCCTGAATTAAGAATATAGGCAACATTCTTCTTATTTCAGTATAAACATATATACGCTTTGTTGCCATGAGAACATTAGATATTTTAAATGAAAAAGGAATAAAAAACTCTTCATCAATAAATAGGATGTGGTGTCAGTTATGAAATGGATGAATTAAATAATAATAATATATTTATACTTTAGTTATTTGCAAGGGAATTTCCCTGATCAGTTCGTACTACAATTTTTAAGAGGTTGATGCAGGAGAGAGTTGAGTGTTAAAATTATATATATATATATATGTGTATATATATATATATATGTATATATACACGTATATACGCACTAAAGTTGTTTGGAATTTAATTAACAGTTAAATAAAAAGAATTGCACCATACGTTTTACCACAATAAGTGAATAACTTTACTTGCATATCAAGGAGGAATGGATTGTTTTGTGGTGTCTCTTTTGCAGGAGACGCTTTCCATCCTCTTCTCGGAAGCTGCAATGGGAAGGAAACCTTCGAATAATGGGACTTGCTAAGCCACAGTCAACGCTGTTAGACACTGTGGGTGTGTATCAACTCCAACCACATCGCCGAATTCCTACAACATGAACTGCGACAAGACTCGAAGCAGATGCTCCTCCGATGGACCCTCAAGTCCAAATGCTCAGGCCAAACCCCCTGCCTGAACGTCCACGGAAACGAATTCATTGTTCTTCACTAAGCCAGGAGAAGAGAGAGATTAACATCCGTCGTAAGATCCTATCGACGCCCACGAAAGGGCCTCAATGCAGACACCTCTAGATGAATTCCAAACAGCCACTTGGACACCCAAGAGGACCAACCCTCAAGCCACCGAGCAGAAGAATTCACCTGGACGATAAGACTCTTTATCTCTCCTTAACATTTGTTCATTAAGTAATTGCTAAGTTAATGCTTGCTTAAAAAATTGAGTAATAAAGTGAAATTAGTGAATAACACTTGTTTATTGAATAACATAAATCTAAAAACGCGCTTTTGAAAATTTTAGTGATTAAATGAAACCTGTGTAATTTAGTGAATTTAATGAAATTGTGGTAATTTGGTATAATTTGGTACATCCAGTGACATTTAAGGTAAACCAGTGTTAAGTATAGTGACGTCAAATTCGTAGAACAACTAAATTTCTCGAACAAAAGTTCATTGGATGACCGATAGAATGCTTTCATGTTTTTCTAGAACTATGTGCTTCTTTCCATCTCTTCGTTCCTGTTTCCTAAATGAATTTAATTTTTATACGATTGTTAATTTAATATACAGTAGTCTCTCGACAAATTTAATTTTCTATAAGTACACTCATTTAATGACTTATATTTCCTTTCTGCTAATACCAAGATGGAAAAACAACTGAACGAATGAAATTTCTCAATTAAGAAATTTTCCTATACATTGTATAACAGTATAGTCTCCATAATATCAATTCATTCACCGACATGTTCTAAATAATAATATATTCTAGAGGTACGAACACGTAGTCCATTATTTCTACGACTATGAATTTCTTTTCCACCTACTCTGTATTATCTTTATTTAAAATAATGTAATAGAAATACTTATTTCAATGATTTAAATTAGATAAACCTATTAACTGTTATAAAATAACGCTCGATTGAAGATGCTACAATATGACAATAGCGTGTCAGCCTTAAAGCCTAATACGAAGCTATTTTGTAAACAAAGATCATCGTCAACAAATTTTCCTTCAAATCTGAACTAAGATAATTTGCATTTATAAATTAGTTTCCCTTAGGAGGATCAATATACTATAGAACTATATATCGATGTAAATCCAAGGCTTTTTAATACGGACAGTTTGGTTTTTTTTTTTAAAGTGGGACGACTGTTATACAGGGTGGCGCAAAAGTCAGGAACCATAGGCACATTTTAATAATTTGTGTTTTAATATGTGTTTTGCTCTTTTCAGATATGTTGTTGAACCTATGGCACAGAAATTGACAATAGATGAACGGGTGGAGATAGTTTTAATGTGTGCAAGGCGTGGTAACACACACCGCTCATTTGCTACTGCTCTTAATGACAAACACCCTGAGAGGCCGCCAGTTGTTGAGGCATCAGTTGGAAAACTGTTCACTTGCTTCAAAGAAACAGGGTGTGTTCATGCTCGGCCGCGTAGTGGCCGTCCAAAAAGTTCAACCGATGCAGCAACATCACTAACGGTACTCAATCACCTCGAAAACAGCCCACGTAAGTCCTTAAGAAAGTTATCCCAGGAAACGGGTGTCTCCAGAAGATCCATTCAACGAATTCCTACAACAAATCGTTTCCACCCCTACAAAGTCCAACTCGTTCAGGAACTGCACGGTGATGACTCAGACCGTTGTGTAGAGTTCTGCCAGCGGTTTCAACAATATCGACAACTTCAACGAAGGATCATGTTCAGCGACGAAGCGATATTTCACCTCAGCGGTAGTGTCAATAGGCATTATGCACGCTATTTGGCCAATGAGAACCCCCACTGGATGAAGGAAGGACATGTGGAATTCGATCCATGAATTATAGTGTGAGTTGCGCTCTGGGAGTATCGGTTAATTGGTCTGTACTTTTTCGACGTCATTGTAACAGGTGAAACGTATCTGCATATGCTGCAAACATTTCTAATGCCCATAGTGGACGACATTCCATTGGCAGAACGGGCGGAGATGTCGTTTCAGCAGGATGGTGCACTACCACATTTCGCAACCATCATCCGGAGCTATTTAGATGAAACGTTCCCAAGCAAGTAGGCCATCTCAAGTCGGTAGTCTATGCTGATCGACCCAGAACCATAAGTTCTCTAAAAGATAAAATCACATCTGAGTGTGCCAAAATCAGCACCAATGTGTTAACAAATGTTTAAACATCATGCATTCAACGCGTCAGATAGTCTCTCCAAGTGGAAGGCCACCAATTCGAACATTTATTATAATTTAATAAAATGTCCCTATGGTTTCTGACTTTTGCGTCACCTTGTATTATGGCTGTTATACTAATTCCCTCAAGGAACCTCAATTTCAAGTTCACGAAGAATTTATTATTCCATTAAGTCTAACGACGCCCCCATTATTACAAAGAGTTTATTTTATTTCATATAACTAACATACTTTTCGTACCTAGATACGTTCCTAAAACTGAAGAAGAGATTAGCTCTTCCAGTTACGCCCCAGTTGAAATCTAAAATAAATGACTCCGCCTATTTGAAGTGGAACTGCACCCGAGCGGGACAAAGGGTTTACATTAATTTAATAATTATATTATTCGTTCAGTATTTCCTTCCAAACGGAAGTCACACGCTAAGTGACCTAAGCACCTCGTGTTGGTGAATCCCTTCTACCAAAAGGAAGTCACGCGGTAGTGACATAAAACATAAAGAGTGACGCGGTTGGACTTCCGGTCCTTCTAATATATAAAGAGGGCTCCATGCTCTTAAACCAGATTTCTTCTGGCGGTGGTTACTCGCGGAGTCTCCGGATTGCGGCTGGAAGGCCCAAACCGTATATCAAAATCCGATACGTGATTAATTTCGGAACTCCGGGTTGCGACTGCAAGGACCAATCCGTATGAAGGAGAAGCGAATAAGACGACATTAGAATAAGTAACGTTAGCCACGAACCTCCGGGTTGAGAATTAATCCGTACAGGGCTCGAGTCGTGTAAAGAAATCTTGAGATAACTTAGGCAACGGTAGAGAGAGTCCGTGTCTATCAACTCAGAGATTTAATATAATTTAGAAGAAAGATAACTTTGATTTAAAGTCGATCCAAAAAACTACTTGACATTCGATTAAATTAATTTCAACTGTAAAAGCACTCTTAATTCAAGTAAAGAAAAAAATTTTGCCAAAGAGTTTTTCTTGCCTCAGGCGATCCCTTAAATGTCACACTCTAATTTTTATGAGCCCGGAGAAGCCAGACATAGAGACGACGTCTTCAGGTCATCATCATCATCGAGAGTACAATATGTTATACTCGAAGCATCAGTAGAGTATAACATAAGTATGTACTGTGTATATATATATGATGCAAACCCACAAGGAAAAATAAAAATTATTCCAAGGTCTTTCGTGTATTCAGAAGTACGCCTCGTCAAGGAATGACGAAATACACGAAAGGCCTTGGAATCATTTTTCTTTTTCCTTGTGGGTTTGCATCATTCATTATTTCACGTGTTTAATTGTAAAATTCATCCCATATATACTATATATATATACCGGGTGTCCGAGAATTATCTGTGCACTTTTTGGCTGTTATTAAAAGTAACCATGAAGTGTAGAAATTCCAGTGTTGTCCCATTTTACAGAGAATCTCAGTTTTTTCTGATACCACGTTTTGACAAGTTTTTTAGAAATGTACGCGGATGACAGACATTGATGATTTAAAAGCAAGAATCACAGCTGCTATTGAGCGAATTGATGTGGATATGCTGCAGCGTACATGGCAACATTTGGAGTATCGATTGGATGTTTTGCGAATCACTAATGGTGCACATATCGAATGTTTGTGACAACGTTACTTTAATAAAAGAAACTTTTGAAAATACAGATTCTAAATAATCTTGTTTAAGAATTTTACGTGTGTTATCAAGAATTTTATTAAAAGATGAAATTGTAGAGATAATGTTCGGACACACTGGAATTTCTAAAAAAAACTTGTCAAAACTTAGTATCAGAAAAAAACATAATGAGATTCTCTGTAAAATGGGACAACACTGGAATTTCTACACTTCATGGTTGACTTTTAATAACAGCCAAAAATTGTACAGATAATTCTCGGACACCCTGTGTATATATATATATATACAGGGTGGGCCGTAAGTTTCCATACATAGGAAAAATAAACATTTTTTTATGGACAACCATTTTTATTTATATAATATGCTCTACATGGTTGCCATTGTTTTGAAACACATTTCAATACGTGTTCCCCACTGTTGATGAACACGCATTAGCAGTTGACGTTATGCTTGTAATGGCGTTGGTGATACGTTCCTTTAGATGATTTATGTCTCGTATCTTTTCCTGATACACCATGGCCTTCAAGTGCCCCCAAAGATAGAAATCAAGGGGGGTGAGATCTGGGGATCTGGGAGGCCACTCCACAGGACCACGCCGACCAATCCAAGCATCCGGAAACTGCTGATCCAAATACCGACGCACGTGAAGACCATAATTTAAATTTTCCTATGTATGGAAACTTACGGCCCACCCTGTATATATATTATATATGAATAGAAACGACGTAAATAAGGAGCGTCTCTGCACACGGGGAAGAGAAATAACGAATAAATGAAAAATGAGGCGAACCGCCCGGGAATCGAACCCAGGGCCTTCCAATTGCCGGTTGGATGCGCTACCATTACATCCAACCGGCAATTGGAAGGCCCTGGGTTCGATTCCCGAACGGTTCGCCTCATTTTTCATTTATTCGTTATTTCTCTTCCCGTGTGCAGAGACGCTCCTTATTTACGTCGTTTCTATTCATTTATATACTGCGTGGTCATTGCAGTTAAATGCATATATATATATATATATATATATATATATATGTGTGTGTGTGTGTGTGTACAGAGAAAGTATATGAAGATAAGAATATTGTACATGAAGAATATGACAAAATAAATATGGGAACCATATAGGAGCATAAACATAAATAAAATAAATAAAAATAAATGAATACAGTACGCTAATACAAACGTTTTAGAAATAGCATTCCTTATTCGATATACAACAAAAGAAAATAATCGCAGACAGAAAACGTAATTGAAAAATGCGAAATCATGGGGCAATTAAAAATAATAAAGGCGAATAATTATATAGGATTATGTTTACAAGGTGTACATTAAAATAAAGTTTTAGGCACATAAAATATGTACAGTGTATAATAAACTAGGGAAATGCGAGCGTGGCTCTGAAATACAAGCGTAGAAAATCACGAAATGTAGTTGGTTAATCATTAATAAGACGATAAAATTTGGGAAAAAGACAATTAGTAAAATTACAGCATTCGGAAAAATGTAAATGAAATAATTATAATCGAACTTGAATTAGATCAACAAAGGTAATCTGGCTCGGTAATAACACGAATAGTGGTAAAAAAAAACCTCAATGATGCTTGCTGTAATAAGGACGGGAAAACTAAATTGGATTATAATACTGAAATTGTAACTACAAACTATTAAAAGTTTTCTGAATTTTATTCTGAATTTTTTTTTTTTAAGGTAATTTTCTTTACATTCTATTCCGTTGAAGTTTATAAATACAAGTATACCACACTTAGCGCTGATTCGTATTAGTGCTTTTTGTCCCGGAGGCGAAATTTTTTTAATGTTACTAAAAAAAGAAACAAAAAAAAGAGGAAAATATTCATACTGTAACGATAGGTTGTTTTAAACACTACACAGTAAGCGAAGCGTGTATATATTAGTACATAACAGCTTAGCATCTCTCACAACACTGCTCGACTCTGACATCAGCCGCGTTCTTTGGCCATAACCTGTGACGTCACTTTGCCTTAGGCAGCGTCACTAACACTGTCACATACAGCGCTTCAAAAGTTACGATCGTAAATGTAAATAAGTAATTATTATTTTTATGTATGAATTATCTGTTTATTATTATTAGCGCTATTACCGATACCCCGATGTAGTGCTCATACCCCGGAAACAGCGCTGTAAGGGGACGCACCTTAATGTATATAATGGTATAACGACCCCGTTTAGCGCTGATTCGCTTATCGCTCTTTTTCAGGAACGCATCCTGAGCGCTATGCGGGGTATACCTGTACAGTAGTTTTCTGTGTTGGGTCTACAGGTATACATACAGGGTGAGTCACGACGAAATGTCATAACTTCGGGAGCTTATAGCTGAGGTCATTCCCAAACAAAAACCTCATATGAACATAGGTCCGATACTTAACGGTTATGGAGTTATGGATGTTTGAATGTTTAAAAATAAGAATAAGCGAACAAATAGCTGCTAAAGTTTTTATTCATGAATTTACAATAACTGTTCAAAATGACTACCCTCAGCCTCAATACACATCGCTGCTCATCTGTGAATCGCGTGTAGCTCGCATTAGTTCATTACCATTGTCCTTTATGAGGACTACAGCATCCAAAATGCGACGGAGCAATGCATCTCGTGTTTCCACTTTCCTCTGGTACACCAGCTATTTCATGCGCCCCCACAGATAAAAATCTAGAGGGGTTAAGCCCGGAGACCTGGGTGGCCAATTTTGTGCACCATCACGACCGATCCATCGATCAGGGAAACGATCATCGAGATACGTTCTCACTGCACGGCTAAAATAGGGAGGAGCTCCGTCTTGTTGGAAGTACATACGCAATCGTGTTGCCAAAGGTACGTCTTCTAACAGTGGTGGCAGTTCGTCTTGCAGAAGTCTTAGATAAATGTCACCTGAAAGACCACCTTTGAAGATAAACGGACCAATCAGCTGACCGTAGAGAATACCACACCACACATTGACACTGAATCGGTGTTGAAAATTACTTTCCACAATGGCACGAGTATTAATTTCTGACCACACATGTGAGTTGCGAGTGTTGTTGACACCGTCGCGGCTAAATTGAGCCTCATCACAGAACAAGACGCATCGATGTAATTGTCGATCGGCATTGTGCCAATTACAAAATTCCAGCCGTTGAACACGATCCCTAGGGTGGAGGTGCTGAACGCGCTGTATGTTCAGCCTTCTTCGTGTAACGTTCTACATACTTTCGTTTGAGGAACTCTAAGACGTGGAAATCTTTCGCGTACCAACATGAGGACTCCGCTGTACCATCTGAATAATGTTTTCTTGTTCAGCCACATCTTGTTGTACCGGACGCTCAGATAAAACAGTAACGCTAGGAAATGAACCGCTCTCTCGCAATCTCGTCGATCCGGAATTCTTCGATTTGAAAAACGTTGCTGGTGTTCAGCGGCAGCAGCAGTAGTATTTTCATCGGCAAATCCGTAAACATACACCATATCGGCATATTCGGTATTTGAAAACGTAAAAAGCATACTGAACGCACAAAACATCAACTGCACGCTGTGAAACACAACACTCTACTGCATGGGTAGTTCGGTTCGGTAAGTAACTGTCAATTCAGTTCAAGGTCACGCATGCGCAAGCTTGAAATTCAAACATCCATAGCTCCATAACCGTTAAGAATCGGACCTATGTTCATTTTAAGTTTTTGATTGGGAATGACCAGCTATAAGCTCCCGAAGTTATGACATTTCTTCATGACTCACCCTCTATATATAAATATTATTTTTTAACTAAATATAGGCCTGTATACGGACGGTTTGTAATTACGGATACTTGTGGTTTTAGTCCAATTTGTGTAGAGCAAGACTGAGGCCGTACGAGTGTAACTGTGATTGATACAGGTAAATTTGTGCTGGCTTAGGGAGGAAACACAAACTTGAGGTGCATCTTGTCCTGAAGAATCATGCACCGGGACTGGTAATAACTTGAAGTATCTGCGATACAAACTCAAGAAAGTTGCAATAAATTGAATACGGATATGGATGTTCTTTTGACTACACTAACACAGCATTGTTGCTTTCACTGGTGATGAACCATGTACTTTCACCCCATATTTGTTTAGAAATGCTGCTGCGAGTTGGTCGAACCCTAAAATGGGTGTATTGGGGGAATGGTGCTCTATGTGAAAAGTTGTTCAATTCTTCGTACTTCCACTTAAACTGTGACTGAATCGATGAATTATATATACATTATATATATATGCACTAAAATCACAAAATAACACGTGACCTTATTAATAAGCAAACAACCACAGGGAAAAGGAAACACAAAGTCCGAGCGCTTTCGTGATATATTCACATTATCCTTGATAATGTGAATATATCACGAAAGCGCTCGGACTTTGTGTTTCCTTTTCCCTGTGGTTGTTTGCATTATATATATATATATATAATTTTATCGGACCCATTTATTTTTGTTAAACGAATTGATTTTTTGTGTTTCTACTTCTTTTTCGAAATATCTAAACACTTCCTATTTATTTTATTTCTTTAACTAACAATAAAGAAATGCCTCACTAAACGCGTGACTACTAAAAAATTGTTTGGTTTATTATATGGGAAGTGTCTACATTTTCAGAAAATCAAAATTTATGCGCATAATATACACACATTATTATTATTTAGATTTCTGCCGAGCAGAAATCTATTTTTTTTTTTTGGCATCGGTGCAGTGGTCATCGGTTCTTCATGAAACTTTGGGTAAATATTGCCACTATACCTGTGTCTGAAATTTATCCGAACTAGCTGATTCCCTCCTGCATGGCTGATTCCCTCCTTTTTTGACCATAGGTCAGTGTATCGAAAAATAATTCGCGCGCAGAGAAAGTGATGGAAGTGAAAATATTCCCTTCAAAGCACAAGCTAATGCTATTACCTCAAAATTTTATTATTAGGAGTATTATCAGTATTAGTGATATTTACTAAAATCTTCGCTACTGAACGGATCGTGATGAAACTTGGTACGAACGTTCAGAAAAGTAGTTTCTCTTGAAAGATTGTCATTTTGGACAAATTCCATAATTTGTGTTATCAGTGTATCCTTTCAAAGTGCAAACAAATTTGGCAAAAATAGCAAAACAACAAATTTTGAAATCTAACACCAAAAAATTTTAGGTATGCTCCTCTAATTTCTGGAAAACAAATGATATACTGTATGTGTACTCTGCGTCACTGATGCGTCATTTCTTTTTGAACGAGACACCACACGGCATAGGTGTACAGGACGGGGGGTCTCGGCGTGCTACAGCCCCCGCAGATTCGCAAGTTTTTAAACATTTTCAGGCAAATGCCTCAAAATTCGAGCAAAGTCCCAAAACAATGGAGGAAAAATTGGAGTTTATTAAAATTAGACTCAGATATACTAATTAAACCAAACATAATAAATTATGCAACAATTTTTTTGCTTGGCTGCAATGTCACATAAACGTGTCGCATTTAGACTTATAAAAACAAATTTGTTGCTTTATGTATTTCTTAAATTTTTTTATGTAATTTAATTTTTCAGGTACTCATGCAATCTTTTCAATTTATGTTATCTGATGGTAAAAAAATTCAGGGTTTTGTTAGAGTTAATTTTTTCTGGGATATGCATAAAAAATATATATATTTTATAATGTTTTGTGAATATATGCGCATTATTGCAACAAAATCTTTCATTTCCTTGCCATATTAGGTTCACTATGTTAGCATCGGAAAATTCGGCACATCGGAAATTTTTCGGGCAAATTGCGAGTCGCTCCCCCGAAAAAAAGAAGCCCGTACGCCTATACCACACGGTGCTTATTTTTTTAATCATTGTTCATAGAACAATGTCTGTTTGAACTACAGTATATACACGAGTGAGATGTCTTTACAAAGTTCCAACAGAGGTCTAAATGATAAACATAATTAAACGTAGTCGTTTACAAATGCGTCAGCTTTATTTAAACTTTTTCTTGATGTACTATTTAACGTAAATAAAATTAATTAAAAATTGGAAATATTAAACTTGCAAAAAACTATTAGACAAAACAGACAACAGTAGACAAATTCCTCTTTATAAATGGGTTTGTCTTACGGATGTACTGTACTATTTGTAGTGTTTTCATTATTTGCATTTATGTGAGCCCTGGTCGGAAACGTTAATTTTGAAAATTTTTCGGATACCATTGATTAGTGAAGTTACATGAAGTTATATACCAGTGAAAACATTTAAGCTTTATCAGATGCAGTAATTTAAATATAAAAATATAATTTTAGAAGGGAGTAAATGCTCGAATATCAATTTTTAAAAAAGAAATTATCAAAAAAATTCTGAAGAAACTCTGAACACGGGTATTATATTTTTATACTGTTATATACAGCATGTGCAGCTGCATATATGGTAAAACTTTCATATTCCTAGCTTTTACAGTTTTTATTTGAGGGTACAATGAACCTCAGTTTTCGGTTAAATTTTGTTTTGTAGGATGAAGTTGGAATTTCTAAAAATTTCAAAGGGGACAAATGTTCATAGAGAGTTGATTGACTCATTAAGTCACATCTTCGATATGCCTATCATTTGAAATGTCTTTGAAAGTCCTATAAGAAACATTTAGTTTATATATAAAAATATTATTTTAGAAAGGGTTAATACCCAATAAATTTTAAATTTACATAGAAAATGAAAATAAAAATGAAAAGGTTTATTGGCAGACTATAGTCCATATGACAAATATTATTAATACAATGACAGTTCATATACTAAGGATAGAAATATATACAATTGATTAGAAATAATACTGTAATGTCGAAGTTATGTGGAGCTACAGACAGACGTTTTCGTACCAAGAAGTCCATAGCTTAGAGGATAAATGGCAGGACTCATGGATAGCTTTTGGATGATCGGGTTGGTTGATTTTTTAATTCTTTGCATTAGACTGTATTGAGCACGTTTTCTTACCTCCGGGACGCTCGGGACATTGCGGGTAGCAAACATTTGCGAAGCTGAGCACATCTCGGGGGTAATTTATGAAAGAGTCTAAAAGACCTGTTGTACAGCAAATTTAGAGTTCTGCCAGAACCTTTTTTATAATTCACCCACAGTTGCTGTCCATACATATTACTGCAGAAAGTACGAAAGAGAGTGTCTTTAGCTTCACTTGTACAGAATCGAAAGTTCCTTATGGTCATATTTGCTTTAGCACACAGGCTTCGAGATTGTTTTCTTATATCCGAGTCATCACTCAAGGAGCTGGTAATAGTTTGACCCAGATACTTAAACTCTTGTACTTCCTCAATTACTTCACCATTCATTTTAAACCTTATATCAGCTGGCTGATTACAGCTTTTAGGATGAAATTGCATAACCTTAGTTTTTGTAACATTAAAAAGAATATCATGTTTCTGCGAATACACTTCGCAGACTTTTAGTAGCCGATCCAGACCTTTAACAGAGGGACTTATTAACACCATATCATCGGCATAAACTAAGTTATTTATCCTTGTGTTATCTATACAACATCCCACTTAAGTGAAGCAATTAATCCGTCGATATACACATTAAGCAGTATAGGGGAGAGCAAGGAGCCTTGTCTTACCCCGCAAGATGAGCCAAAACACTCGGATAGTACATTTCCCCACCTAACAGTAAAAGATTGGTGGGAATACCAAAATTTCAATAAATTTAATATGTACATGGGAACCTTCCTGTCTTCTAGTTTTGCAAATAAAATATTGTGGTTCACCCTATCATATGCCTTACTTATATCTAGGAAACAGCTATAGATAGTTGAATTGTATTTAGATACTGTTTCTTTAAGTACATAAGGGGTTCCAAAAATCCTTAGCACCCCCCCATTTGCAGCTTACATGTTTACTTATATCGAAATAGTTTTTAGTGATTATAAAAATGTATAAAATTCTTTATTTACTGCAGTTATTAAAATTACTAGCTGATAAAGTGATAATATAATGGCTTCTTAATTAATTGGTGATTCGGAGAGGCAACGTGTGATAGATCGCATACGAGCAATAACATTTCGGGAAGCTCGTGATGCTGGAGCCACCTTTATAACACGTTCATGGGTTGCCAAAAAGTTGCGAAGAAATGAGGACTTCGTCAAAAGAAATTGGAATAAAACTTTGGATGAATGTGAAATGGATACAACCAAATCTGGGCGCCCAAATTTGCCACTCTCTCAGGAAACAAAGGACATCATTGAAAGCGGTACGCGTAATCGGAAAAACAGCTGTGCTAAACTTTCTAGAGAGATCGAAGTGTTGAGAGGAAAGATCGTTAGTGGTGAGATCATTCGACTGTACCGTCATAGGCAAGGTTTAAAGCCTTCGCATGAACTTTCAAAGCCAAGAAAAACTCAACTTAACATCGATGACAGAATGTGGTTTGCCCATTATCTTGAAGATTGGGATGTGGATGATTTCATGCATTTAGCTGTCTCCGATGAATTTTTTGTTTACGTAACACGTCGGCCTAACTACCAAAATGACCGAGTGTGGGCCACAACACCAGATGAAATCGCTGACAATGAACATTATCGCGAATTATTAAAAAGTCCAGACTGTGTTGGTGTGTTTGTTTTGTTCACTGCAAAGAAGCTCATGTGGGTGCTGAAGCCAAATGGTTAGAGTTGGGATGGACAGTATTTTCGTGATATTATTCTATCCCAGCATATCATTCCTTTTCTAAGAAACCCAAACAATGTTATGAATGTCGATCAGGTCACACTTCTGCACGATAAGGGCCCCTGCTTTAAGGCATTAGCCACTCAACAGTTGTTGCGGAACCATGAGATCGATTTCTTTGGAAATGAAGAATAGCCAGGAAATTCTCCTGAACTGAACGTCTGTGAACACATTGGATCAGTTATAAAGGACAAGGTTGAATGTCTCTTGTTTCAAAAACCTGCAGCAAATCGTTTTTCGAAGGATACAATGACGCAACACATTGAAACTGTTTTAGCAAATTTGCGTAACGATCAAGATCTATTCACGTCACTTTTGGCAAGCTACCCAAAGCGAATTCAGGCTGTCTTGGAAGCCAATGGCGGGAACACCAAGTTTTAATTGTTTCTCATTAAATGTAGGATTAAATTCTCTTTTGTAAGGTATGTATAGTTTTACTGTACCTCTAATGGTTTAGGCCATGGGCGGGGAGGCTAAGGTGTATTGGAGCCCCGTAAATACACAGGTCAGTTGAGTGGGACCTTTTAAAGCCAAACTGATTAGATGTCCATAGGAAATCATTTAATCGGCGTAACAAGAGTTTTTCTAGTAGTTTCGAGAAGCAGGAAGCGACAGCAATAAGCCTGTAATTAATGCTGGAGAGAATGTCTCCGTACTTATTTTTGACCAGGGGAAAGATAATTATATACCCTCATGAACTCTGCAGGGATATAGCTATGAGCAAGCATGGCTGAGAGGAGCAATGATATATGCAGACATACTACGTCATTGGCATATTTTAAGTGCTCATTCGATAAGTCATCTACCCCTGACGCAGAACCAGTCTTTAACTCTTTAATTAACCTCTTTACTTCAGAAAATGATATCAAAGTATTTTCCCTTGTCCCTCCCACAATCGTTTCGCTGCAATCTATCTTAAGATTATCCTTACTCACACTGTTAAGAATGTTAGAATTGTGGTTTTTCCACAGCTTTGCAATTTCATCCTCCCACGACACCCCATCGATTGTCGGAGGGAGGACATTTTTGACACCCGTTTGATTCTTAAGAAATTTCCAAAATTTGTTATTATCGTTATTTATGCGAGCTTCACAAGCTTTTGATGCTAGAGTAGACTCTTCTTCCTGTTTACATCGCCTTATGGCCACCTTATACTGACCCCGACTTCTATACATATTCAAGTATACTGGTCCTAATCTGGGTCTACTATGAAAGCACCACAAATCATAGGCGTCTTTCGATTCCTTCTTCAGGTGGGCAATAAAATCATTCCATCCAGGAATAATCTTAGTATGATAGTTGTAAGATTTAATCAGGGGACTTCCTGCTTCTCTTAACAGGGATATTATCTTACTATAATACCTACCTACGAGTTTACAGTGAGAATCATTTGAGAAAGGATTATTACAGGCAAGGTACAAAATTTCTAAATTATTATAGAATATGACATACGTAACGTAGGGCTTTCAGTCTGTTGAGAATCATCTTCTCTATATATGGTACACGCCCACACCTTCTACAGTTTTAGTTTTAGGAATTTATGAGGAGCATTTTTCGCATAATTCTCGATTTGTAGGATTTTGTAAACTTAAATTGGAATTTGCGAGAAACTTTCCTCACAGAAGTCACCTTTTTATATACTCTATTAAAGAGCAGAAAGGATTCTACTATGTTACGTACTTTTTAATTTTGAGAGTTAAACCCAATATCCCCCCTCAATTTCTCTGAAAGAATGTATGCTTTAGGAGTACCTTGTATTCAACACCCAAGAACGTCGTACCTATGGCAAATAGGTGAAAAAAATTATTACTGTTTATAGAAAATAACCTTTCCTCTATTTGTGCCAGGTTTCATAATATTCTGTCGAATAGTTCTTTTTGTACAACATCAAACGTGAAAGTAGGTACTGAATAGGCGCTTGCGTAATGTGACAGTAGGTGAATTACAACTTCAAATATAATTTATCAAGCATTTGTGTTATATGCTACATAGTTGTTGTCTATCGTTAATGAAGTTTCCATTTCCCTGTCAACAGACCAGCATCGTCAGGCAACAAAGATTTTCTCCCATTTGATTGCGGAAAACTTTTTATAAAATTTTCTAATTAGCGTCTCATGCTGGAATGAACTCATAGAATATGATTGTGTACCATTTAAACTGCTTTTCTTTGCAATCAAATATGTATAAAGAAAATGTTTGCAATTGCTGGGATTTATTTTTTCAGGAAGAAGTAGGCTGATAACACTGGTCAACACTCATTTTATTGCCAATCATATTAGTGATTTTGGAGTAACTTTGTGGTGCTGATTCCGAATATGACATCAGTTTTGCTAGATTGGCTCTAATTTATGAGATAATTGGTACCCCATTGAAACACGTAAAAATGCAAAAAATTTAATGTTCAGGCGGAGCCTACTTACAAATCGCATTGAAATTGTCTCAAATCATACAAAAGTAAACACATGAAATACATAATGGCATTTTATTCGGTCTCACCATCTAGAATGTTCCGGTAGTTTCCCATATGCACGCGTTATGGTTACGTTTCCTATTAATTGAGGGTATTCATTATCTCAAGAACTAGAGCCAAATCGGAAAAACTACTTTCATTTTGGAATTCAGCAACCCCAAAATACCCTAAATTCGTACGAATTTCCTTGGCAACGAAAAAAAAAAGTTTTTTTGTTGACCTGTGTAATATATCGAGTGATTCATAAGTCTGTTACCACTGGTATATCAATGTAAAATCTCTCTCAGACTATTAAATACTGCACTGATATATATATATATATATATATATATATGAATGAGGCATCGCTGGGAAGCTGGAAAGGTTCCCTAAAAGCCGGAAATAATGATATATAAATACAATATTTTATAGTGTAAGTTTCAGTTGCAATTTGAATTAGGGAAACTGATTTGTTTGGCGAAAAATTTAATTTTGTCTATCGCTATACTTTTCCAGTATGAAAAGAAAATAACTTGGTGTGTGTATATATATATATATATATATATATATATATATATATATACATACTGTATATGTGTGTGGTGTGTGTGTGTGGCTAAGCTGAATTTAAATGGAGAGAAACGATAGAACTTTGAAATAATGATCTCGGGTAGTACATTCATGTCTATAGCCCTATTTATGTATATTGACATATACAGTACTACGTTGTTTGGTTGCATAAAGACTGAGTGAAGGGGAGGGGGAAGAAGGGAGGGGTTAAGGGGAAGGGCTTTGGGGTGGGAGCCGTGATGGGGGCTGATGGAGCATTCAAAACCAAACTGTTCTTAATCCCTTTTAAATTCAACGAAAATGAATTTTAACGTATACGCACTACGACTTTACTTATTTACCTATTCATTAAGTAGTGTGGCTGAACAGAGAACAGAGACGGAGTTGAGGGAAGGGGAAGGAGAAGTGGGAATGGGTTATCAGGAGAAAAAGGGAATGGGTAGTGTGTGGAGCAGGAGGTGTTGAGGAGGTGAGAGGAAGTAGCAACGAAGGTCTGAGAGGTGATATTTATTTAATAGTGTGATGCAAATGAGGGGGATGAGAGGTAGCACTCAAAAGTTGTGATAAAACAGACTGAACTGATAGTTGTGGGTATACATTTGGTATTTTGGTAGCATGAAGACTTAGTGAAGGGAAGGAGAGTGGGGAAGGGGAGAGATTGAGGGAGAAGCAGATGAGGATTGGCTGTGGCGAGGGGGCAAAGGTCGAACTCAAGGAAGTGGAGGTGGCACTCAGTTGAATTTAAGCAGAGAGAAAGCATTGAATTTAGAATCTTTTATCTCTGGTAGAAATTAGGAGAATATAAGCCTATAGATATTCGCATATACATTTAGTAGTATAGTTGCATTAAGACGGGGTGTAGGGAGGGGTAAGTGGGTGAGTCTTTGGAGAAGGATGAGGGGGTGAGACTGGTATCGAGGATGATGAGGGGTGGCAATCTGAAATGAACTTTTCTTAACTCCTTTTAGATTCAACAAAAATCATTAAATTTAAGGAGTTTTACCGCATAAATAAGTCTATGAAGTTGGTATTCGAGGCCTAATGCCCCGTTTATGACCATGCCCTGCGGAAATAAATCTGAAGAATATTAAAAAAACTGATTGAATTTTACACTGCAGGTGAGTTCTGTAGGGAAGTATTCGAGGATTAATTTCCATTTTGTATGACCTCGCCCATGCGGAAATAAATTCGACGAAAATCGCTGAAATTAATTAAATTGACTGCACAAATGGGTTCGTGGAGAAGGTACTCGAAGCTTAATGATATTTTCTATAACCTCACCCCTGCGGGTAAAGTTTCGGTGAAAATTGCAAAAATTAATGAATTTTACAGCGGTAGGAGGTATTCGAAGTCTAATGCCCTTTTTGATGACGTCGCTTCTGTGGAAATAAATTAGACAAAAATCGTTAAAAGTAATGAATTTTACCGTACGAATCATTTCTCGCGGGAAATTTTGGAGGCCTAAATACCCTTCTTTATTGCCTCGTCACTCCGGAAATACATTCGACGAAATTACTACCGTATATAATAATATAGGAATTTTACCGAAAAAAATCAGTTCATGCAACAGTCCGTTTTGAACCAATTACCCTTTTGTATGATAAGAGTAAAGTTAAAGATAGCGAACCAGAAATCTATACGATTTTCGCTTCAGCCAAAATAATTTCATAAAAGCGAAGCAGAAATCTATACGATTTTCGCTTCAGCAAAAATAATTTCAAAAACAGCGAAGCAGAAATCTACACGGTGTTTGCTTTGGGCAAAAATAATTTGAAATATAGATATGAAAGATTCTACATTACGTATATTTTAACCTGGGTGGACATAAATCTAACGAAATTCTTTAAACGAGGCATTTTATCACAAACATCGGTTCATGCGGTTAAACTTTAACCCTATACTCATGTAGATTTCTGCTTCGCTCTCTTTAACCGTTAAAGAGAACGAAGCAGGAAATTACACGATTTTAGCTTTGAGCAAAAATAATTTCAAACACAGCATAAATTTTCCCTTCCAACAAAAATAACAGACAAAGTTGTAGTTATAGATATTAATAATTATGCACTTTGAAAGAGGTACAAGTATAAAAATAAACTTCAAAGAAATATACTGTAGGTACATCCGCCAAAATATAACTTCTGTACTTCCCTGTACTTTCAAATGTATAAAAATTAAGTGATAATAGTCAATTAAAACAGGACATTTATACAAAAATACTTCTAAACTAAAAAATACCCTAAAAACTTTAGTACCTTAAGTATTTTCTGTTGTCCGTAGACTTTAAACACATTATGTTCTTAAATTTGCAGTCATCATTTTTAATACGAATTACAACCACAAGCTGAATTTGGAGCAGTTGGAAAACTTTTTAATCTGTTACTAGATGAACCTACTTTCGTCATACAGTGGCGCTCAAAAGTATCAGAAGAATGGGCATTTAGAGTGGTTGCCATGGTAAAGAGGGGAAAAGGGAGTGGGAAGTGGGGAAAAGGGTAGAAGAGGAGAAAAAGAAAAAACAGCAAATTTTTAGGCAAAGATGTGTAAACAAATAAATAAAAAAAATTTGTCTGTATGTGTGTCTGATACCATAATATGAATTTCAGCGGCCACCATTTATTACGGTTATCAAAAAGAGAGAAAAGGAACAGCAAAAGATTGAAGGGCTGAGGGTAATGAGCGATAGAGCAGTGGGGTAATGGGGGTTGATAATAATAATTATAAAATTCAAAATATAAAATAAAAATAAATATAAATATTTTATATATGATGGCGAGGGAGCGGGTGATGATAAGGGGAAACAAGGGGATAAGATAAGGAGGATGGTGATAAAGGAGATGAGAGAGTGAGAGGAATGGGGATGTGGGGTGATACCTTTTAACCTTTCAACCTTTCAAATGTTCCGCACTATGATTCCTCATTTCACGGAGGTCAAACTTGTCGCCCCTTCTCTTGAGTTGGCCTGGTGAGGTAGAGGGTTGGTTTCTTTTGCTCTCCACCTCACATAGCCAGTTTTTCCCGGCTCATCTGGGGTTGTTCTGAGCCAGGTGTCTAATCTTCTTTTGAAGATATTCGCCACAACACCACTCATGTTCCTTAGTTCCTTGGGTAGCTGGTTAAACAGACTTGGTCCTCTCACAACAAAACTATTTTCTTTCAGGGTTAAGGATGTTCCCTCTCCAACCTTTAATTTGGGAACACGATACAGCTTCCAGCTCTACTTTCCACTGTTGTTTGGGGGTTCATAGTAAGATTACGGGCTAGTTCCTCCATTATTTTCCAAGTGTAAATAATGGTGTACCTCTCTCTTCTCCCTTCCAGTGAATATAGGTTTAATTCGCTTAACCTTTCCCAGTAATTTAGTTCTTTAGTTCTTGGCTGTGAAGCTTCTCTGAATCCCTTCTAGCTTACTAATGTCTTCTTTTTATATGAGAATGTTACGACCGAGCAGTATTCCAACTTGGGTATGATCAGTGTTTTCAATGAAGGAATCATTATATTCCTATCCATTCGTTTAAAGGTTCTTTAGTTATTCTTTTTGATCTGTTTACTGCTATTGGTTACTGAGCTTATTTTGCGTTTCAAATTTCGCGTTATCAGTTATTTCAACACCTAAATCTTTTGCTTTAGAATTTCTCTGAATTTCCTGTCCATTTGAGGTATAGTATTCTATTGATTTTAGGTCCTCCCTTTTTTCGTACCTTAACCGTTGAAATTTCTCAGTGTTAAATTTCATATTGTTGTCTTCCAACCAATTGCAGATTCTGTTCATATCGGTTTGTAGAGATCCTATATCCTTTGGGTTTCTTATTTTTCTACTAATCTTTGTGTCATCGGCAAAGGATGTTACTGTGCTGTCCCTGGTAACGTCCTCATCTATGTCAGTTAGTAATATTATGAAGAGTAATAGAGCTAATACTTTTCCTTGTGGTCCTGAGCTAAGGGCTTCTGATTCTGATGAAGATATTACTTGGAACTGTAACGACTTGCTGCCGCTCACTAAGGAAATTATATATCCATTTTCTACTTTCCTGCTGTTCCATATTTCACTTTATGTGCTATGATTCCATGGTCACACTTGTCGAACACTTTGGCAAAGTCTGTGCATATTACATCATAGTTTCTTTACTTTCCAGTTTCATCTGTTGTTGTAGTGTTCTATTAGTTGTGATAAGCATGATCTGCCTGACCGGAATCCATGTTGGTTATCTTTAATTTTTTCCGAGTTTCCAAAAACCCAGATTTTTATTTATATTTTGTTTATTTTTTATCACCATTCCTTTATCTATTCCTCACTGTTCCCACTCCCTCACCCGCATATATATATATATATATATATATATATATATATATGGGAATGAACTCAGAATGGTACCCTGAGTTTTTTATGATACACACAGATCGTGCATGGAACAAGGAACTCTTCTGGGATAATTAAATCCACTATAGCCCGAATAAGTAATGGTAAATGACAAATACCATAGTTTTTCTTTTTCATGATGCTAGCCCGACGTGGGCAACGGGTCACTCGCAAAGAGGTCCCATAAATATAGCTTCTCTCACCAGCTATCTGCAAAGCAGACAGGATCCAGCTTTGGGACATGGATCTAGGGTTTAAAGCAGCCTAGCCCTGCTGCATTTAGAACCTCAATATAAGCAAGTTATATTTATTTATATTTTTTCCTTTATCAACCTCCATCCCTATTACCCCTTTACTCACCCATCTCCCTTATCACCATTCTCCTTATCATCATTATCCTTATTTTATCCCCCTATTCCCCCTTATTATCCCCCACTACCCCACCACCCAAGCTAAGGGCTTCTGATTCTGATGAAGATATTACTTGGAACTGTAACGACTTGCTGCCGCTCACTAAGGAAATTATATATCCATTTTCCTACTTTTCCTGCTGTTCCCATATATTTCACTTTATGTGCTATGATTCCATGGTCACACTTGTCGAACACTTTGGCAAAGTCTGTGCATATTACATCATAGTTTTCTTTACTTTCCAGTTCATCAGTAATGTTGTTGTAGTGTTCTATTAGTTGTGATAAGCATGATCTGCCTGACCGGAATCCATGTTGGTTATCATTTAATTTTTTCCCGAGTTTCCAAAAACCCAGATTTTTATTTATATTTTTGTTTATTTTTTATCACCATTCCTTTATCTTATTCCTCCACTGTTCCCACTCCCTCACCCCGCATATATATATATATATATATATATATATATATATATGGGAATGAACTCAGAATGGTACCCTGAGTTTTTTATGATACACACAGATCGTGCATGGAACAAGGAACTCTTCTGGGATAATTAAATCCACTATAGCCCGAATAAGTAATGGTAAATGACAAATACCATAGTTTTTCTTTTTCATGATGCTAGCCCGACGTGGGCAACGGGTCACTCGCAAAGAGGTCCCATAAATATAGCTTCTCTCACCAGCTATCTGCAAAGCAGACAGGATCCAGCTTTGGGACATGGATCTAGGGTTTAAAGCAGCCTAGCCCTGCTGCATTTAGAACCTCAATATAAGCAAGTTATATTTATTTATATTTTTTCCTTTATCAACCTCCATCCCTATTACCCCTTTACTCACCCATCTCCCTTATCACCATTCTCCTTATCATCATTATCCTTATTTTATCCCCCTATTCCCCCTTATTATCCCCCACTACCCCACCACCACATATATTATATATATATATATATATATATATATAATATATAGGGACGTAGATGGGGGGGCTACGGGGGCTTCAGCCGCCGCCGAAATAAAATCATAGGTTTGATATTTCTATGCATTACTTACGAGTAAGTACGCCATGCCAAGTACCTTCAGCACATGTTTAAATATTGTAATACATTTACAGATGTGTTTTTACTCATTTACACACTTTAATATATATGCGGATGTTAAAAATGATGCGGATATCCGGTCCACCACGCTCTCTCTCTCTCTCTCTCTCTCTCTCTCTCTCTCTCTATATATATATATATATATATATATATATATATATAGAGAGAGAGAGAGAGAGAGAGAGAGAGGAGGGAGAGAGAGAGTGGTGGACCGGATATCCGCATCATTTTTAACATCCGCATCCGCACTTCTGACTGCGGATGTTATGCGGATATTACCTCTAATAAATTATGCAATTTACAATTAAATTAGCTTATAAAGTAACTTATAAGGCCCACTCATGCACATTTCCTGTAAAGTATTAATTATTATTAATGAACAAACAAATCTATAAACCTCAAAATATAAATACCTGGTAACACAGAAAATTGAATGAAACTTGTTTCATTGAAGTTTCTGTGGCTGAAAAACTAACATCCGGTCCACCACTAAATTTATAATGTATTTGAATCTACTGTATCCTTAATTTGTACTCTGTGTTGAATGGACGTGCTGTTTTACTCTCTCTATTTAACACCCAAATTAGAAGGGAAAAATCTACTCGGCGGTTATTCTGTTTGCACATGAAAGTGCATAAAGTATCAGTGAATCCGTGCATATAAATTATAAAGTGAAATTCATTAAAATAAAGAAAGTGCAATAGAGTTTACATAATCTATCACCAGTTTTAACGTATATATTCAAAACGAAATACGGCTGGGCATTCATGAAAGTTTGAAACAAGGCAGGAAAAAGGTCATAAAACGCAAAGGTCAGAAACCTCTCGAAATACACCCGACCATCGAAAGAAAGGAAACAGAAACAAAAATAAAAATAAATAAATAAAGAATTGGTGTGGGTATTTCTTTTTACGCTAATTAATAATTAAGGAATAACATGGATATGGGTCCAAATTCTCACTTAATCTATAATCTGTGCAATCTATCATAGTAACAACGGAAGACCTAGCGATTAGATGTGATTTCTGCCAACGATTAAATGACTTTATCTGCATGAATTGGAATGATAGGGAAATAACTCTTGTCTCGAACGCGAAACACGTCGTGGGGATCATATTTCTATGTGGCGCCTGTAAAAAGACTGTAAACTCGTTCGTGGTCTTCAAAGAAATGGAGATAGCAGAAAAGAACGAAATAATGGGGACACATGGGTCCGAAATGGTCCCAACGGAAAACCGGGTGGATGAGAGAGAAGACAAAATAACGAATAATAGCATAATAATGAACAATAGTTTAATAACAAATAACGATATAAACAATATAATACGAAAGGAAGACATACTGTAGATGTAAGAAAAGAAATAAGTAAAAGCTGCGAAATAGTCAAACGGTCCAACGAGCGAAATGATAAAAAGATAATAACTAAAAACGTAGAAAATAAACAACCACATAAAAATAATGATAATACCAAAATTAAGGACTTTGAAAATAATAAGAAAGGAAGCAGAAGCGTAGAAAATATCGTATGTAAATACTATGCGAAAGGGAACTGCAGATATAGGGATGGGCAATGCATATATGCACATCCCACATTATGCAAAACGCAGTACACAAATGGATACTGCAAATTTGATAAGAAATGCATGTCCCACCATCTTGCGGTCTGCAACACTTATGCAAGATATGGTAGTTGCAAATATAGAAAAAAACGCAGATACCACCACCCTCAAAGGAACGCAACGAGTGAACAGAAAAAACGAACATCAAAGAAGAGTACCAATTTTTTAGACGCAGCCAACACATTTCAGCTGCTAAATACTATCCAGCAATTAAAAAACCAGCTGACAAATATAAATATAGGAATCCGAGAGCCGGAGAGAAGGTATGAACAAAGGCACTTCATGCGTTATCGGGACAACAGGTACCGACAAAGATAAAAAGAGATAAATTCTCGGAGGACCAAAAGGCAACGAAACAGGCACCCCAATTGGAAAACAAATTGGAACCACCTGTATGCGAAAAAGAAAGAAAAATAAAAATAATCCTAGCCAACATACAGGGCCTTAAATCAAACCATTTCACGAACAAAGTTGTATACCTGAAAGGACTCATGCAAGAAGCCGGAGCAGACTTTGCATGCCTCACGGAAACTAAACTCATCTAAAAGATTGCCAGGCGAACTGCGAAAATTGTGAATCCTGTATTGACAAAAAAGAAATACAAATTGACAACTATAACATCCTCCGAGCCGATAGAACAGTGAGACGTAAAGGAGGATGTGCTATTTACACACGCGAAAGGCACATAGCAGAAATGGCTAAAGTACCTCAAACAACTACGTAGAATGTGTAGCAGCAAAAATTGAAAAATTAAATTTGGTACTAATTGTAATGTACAGACCCCCAAACACGCCAACCTCAAAATTTTCAGATTCCATTACGGAGGTAAGAAACCTGGTAAAAGATCACCAACCCCAAATATTTTTCTCTGTGGTGATTTTAATTTCCCATTCATGAAATATAAAAGGATAGGAAAAAATGTATGTACAGTATACACCAGGACAAGGGGGGCACACGAGAAGACCAGGAGCAGGTGAAAATGCTACTAGCTCTAGCTGATGAATTTATGTTAACGCAAGAAATAACAGAAAACACAAGAAAAAACAACTGCCTAGATTTGGTATACACAAACAACAGTAATCTAATTGATAATGTAGAAATATACAGACAACAGGAAAGACAACAGGAAAGGAAAGAACACGCAAAACAGAAAGAAGTAAATTCGAAATTTTTAATTTTCACTCCACAACTATAAACTGGGAAGATGTGACAGCCAGCATGCAAGTAATAGATTGGAAAACCATTTTCGAGGCCAAGACAACGGAGGAGATGCTAATGATGTTAGAGGAGAAGACGTTAGAAATTGTGGAAAAACATGTCCCAAAGATATAACAAAGAGGAAAGAGAAGCAGGTTCGAAACACAAAAGAGAGCACTGTTTCGAAAGAGAAAAAGAGCGAATGCAAAATTGAGTAATTGTAAATATAACAACATCAGAAAAATATTAAATGATAAACTGCAAAGTATCGATGTCGTCATACAGGAACTAATCGAGAAGCATACAGAAAAAGAAGAAGACGACGCTATAGAAGCGATAAAGGCTAACTCAAAGTACTTCTATAATTTTGCAAAAAGAAAGTCGAAAAACCATGCGACTATCGGACCTTTAAAAAATGAGAACAGGGCTTTATCGGATGATCTAACAGAATTATCTGAAATATTAAGAGCTCAGTACGAATCATCTTTCAGTATCCCAAAAACTGACAAATTGATATGCGATAAAAAAGCGTTCTTTGAAGAAGAACCACAAGGGGAAAGTATAACGGACTTCGACGTTTCGACAAATGATATTACACATGCTATAGGGAAACTAAAAGCACACTCAGCGGCAGGACCGGACAAATGGAATGCCACACTGATCAAAAACTGCAAGAATGCAATTGCTGACTCCCTATACTGGATATGGAGACGATCACTAGACACGGGAGAAATACCGGGCATCCTGAAGAGCGCGAACATAGTTCCAATATATGAAGGAGGAGATCGATCCGAGGCCAAAAACTATAGGCCAGTATCGCTTACATCCCATCTCACTAAAATATTTGAAAGAATAGTTAGACAGAAAATCTGACTTATTGAAAACGCAGAAAAAATTCAATGATAACCAACACGGGTTTCGGTCAGGCAGATCATGCCTATCACAACTAATGGAACACTACAACAACATTATTCATTCACTGGAAAGTAATGAAAACTATGATGTACTATACACAGACTTTGCTAAAGCGTTCGACAAGTGTGACCACGGAATCATAATACATAAACTGAAATATATGGGAATAACAGGAAAAGTAGGGAAATAGATATATAATTTCCTTAGTGAGCGGCGGCAAGTCGTTACAATATAAGGAGTATCTTCATCAGAATCAGAGGTCCTCAACTCAGTACCACACGGAACAGTATTACAGTAGCTCCAATACTCTTCAGAATCATGCTAACTGACATAGATGAGGAAGTTACCAGAGACAGCAGAGTAACATACTTTGCGGATGACACAAAGATCAGTAGAAAAATAAGAAACCCAGAAGACATAAGATCCCGACAAACCGACATAAACAGAATCTACAAGTGGACGGAAGACAACAATATGAAGTTTAACACCGAGAAATATGGACAGGAAATTCAGAGAAATCCCAGAGCAAAAGATTTAGGGGTTGTAATGACAGATGATGCGAAATTTGAGACACAAAATAAGATAGCAGTAAACAGAGCAAAGAGAATAACTGGACAGATATTGAGAACTTTTAAACGAAGGGATAGGAATGTAATGATTCCTCTACTGAAAACCCTGATAATACCCAAATTGGAATACTGCTCGGTCCTAACATCCTCATATAAAAAAGAAGACATTAGACAGCTGGAAGGGATCCAAAGAAGCTTCACAGCCAAGATCAATGGGTCCAAAGAACTAAATTACTGGGAAAGGTTACGCGAACTAGACCTATACTCACACACCATTATTTACACTTGGAAAATAATGGAGAAACTAGTCCCTAATCTTACTCTGAACCCTGTAACTCCCCAAACAACGGTAGAAAGTAGAAACGGTAGACTCTGTCGTATTCCCAAATTGAAGGCGAGACAGGGAACATCCTTAGCCCTGAAAGAAAATAGTTTTGTAGTGAGAGGACCAAAACTGTTTAATCAGTTGCCCAAAGACCTAAGAAACACGAAGGGAGTTGCAGTAGAAATCTTTAAAAGAAGATTAGATACCTGGATCAGAACAATCCCCGATGAGCCAGGCGTACCTGGCTATGTGAGGTGGAGAGCGCAAGAATCAAACTCACTACTTCACCAGGCCAATTCGAGAGGAGGAGCGACAAGCTTGACCTTCGCGAAATGAGAGATCATCACGCGAAACCGTTGTGAGGTTGTAAGGTAAGGTGTATATATGTATATATATATATATATATATATATATATATATATATATATATATATATATATATATAATGTAAAATAACGCACTGTCGCGACGAAGGTTGAAGAAGGAAACGTAAATTTTTATTTCTTAACACCAATACAGTTTCAGCTCCTCGCGAGCCCTTGTCAATTGGTAATGACTGTATAAACAGGGAGCAGATTTATATACACCTAGACGTTAATTATCAGGGATTAGCTGACTGAACCTTCCCATCCTCTTATCAGGGGATAGTTAAGTGACCCCTCCGACCCAGCTTTGACCTGAGAGATGTACCTGTGTTGCCTTGGGATTTTCGGATGGTAATGTTAGAAAATTCTTAATTTTATTACATATAATTCTGTTAAAAGAGAATTGACCATCGGATAGATAAAAATTTTGTATAGAGCCTATAAGACTAGATTCAACAATTCTACGCTTACATAATTATTAGATTTGAAAACAAAGTTGCAATTATTGAAATCTATTACAAGGTTATATTCTGTAACATGACAGAATACAGCACTTTTTCATTACCCACCCTCACATCTCTCTTGTGTTCATAAATTCTCTTACTGGGGTCCCCTTCCCGTTTCTCCCACGTATATATTATCAGGACATTCTTTACATGGTAATATATATATACACTTGTGCCTTTTCCGTCCTTAGGTTTGTTCCTTATTAACATGTTATTTATGCAGTTATTATATTTGAATGCCACATTAGTGCTTATTCCCTGACAATTTTTCTTAAGCCCCTTCAAGTTTTTGTTAAAGGGGGAAACAATACTTTTCTTGTAATCCTTGTTTACAGTTGACCTACCAGTAAGAAAGGTTTTTCTGGCTGCCAAATAAGCGTTAAAAATGAACTATTTGGAATAATACAGATTTTTAGATATATTGTTGATTTTTTGTATCTCATCATCAACATAAGAAGGGTGACAGATTCTATATGCTCTGAGAAACGTTGAAGACAACTGATTTTTTTACTTGGTCATCATGAAATGAAAAATAGTGAATGTAAGAGTTTGAATTGGTCTCCTTCCTATACACAGTCAATTTTATGTTGTCATTTTCTCTATTGATAAGAACATCCAAAAAATGTATTTTTCTATCCATTTCCCATTCATATTTGAACTTAACTGAGTGATGAATGTTAATGAGTTTGGAAAAGAAGTCATCAAAATTCTTATTAGCTGGCCATACGGTCATTACCAATTGACAAGGGCTGGCGAGGAGCCGAAACTGTATTGGTGTTAAGAAATAAAAATTTATGACTTCCTAATGAGTGGTTTCCTACTTATACATACAAAGCGAACAGTACAATTTAAATTACGAATGCAAAGGTTTAAAGTGAATCATTGGGCACTATTTCACCTTTGGTGATATCAAGGGAATTTAATCTGGGACAGAGACGGAAAATAAAGAAGGAAAGAACCATACCATGATTTCCATTATTTGGGGTTCGTCTTTGTGACACTCTTTTTCAACGACGTCCACTTGAATGTTGTCCTTGAAGAGTGTTGCCACGACGACGAAGGAAGGGGAAGGAGGGAGCACATTCACGATCAGGCGGTACGCGTAACCTGGCCGGACAATTCGTGGTGTCACCACCAGATAACTCCTGAAGGAGAAAAACGAACATGTGAGAAATTTTTCTTTAAAACTATATCTCAGTAATTCATATATAATATTTATTTGTGTGATAATATCACTATTTTATTCGTAGTTTCCATAATTCCAAGAAAGTGAGTGAAACAAGAGACTAAACCTACGTTGTGATGTCCCAAAGTCCTCTTGTGCTATTTCAGAGCTACACCAAATAATTCTCATACTCGTACGTTAAACTCTCAAGATAATGTACTGTACATACTCAAAATTGTGTGTGTATATATATATATATATATATATATATATATATATATGAAAATTATTTCACGAAGGTAACACGTGAAAAATATTTATGATGAATAAAACCACGAAGGAAAGGAAACACAAAATGGTGCTCAAGCGCTTTCGTCTAATGACATCCTCAGGAACACTGAAGTATATAAAAAGGTTAAGCCTATATATAGGTTACAGAAAGAAAAAAAAAAAAAGAAAAATAAATAACATACATACACACACACACACATATATATATACATATATATACATACATATCTATATATACAAATACATACATACATACATACATACATATATATACAATAAACAGAGAAGTAAAAATAATAAAAAATTAAAAATTAAAACCTTAAAGGATTACCAATGAGGCGTACAGATTGTAAGGAAAAATATCGATTTTTAGCACAAGATCAAATGGATTATAAAGATACAAATTTATACTGGGACTCTGCCGGGTTTTAACACAATGCTGCCTATGGTCAGGTTTCGATATATAAAAAAAAAAAATAAAATGCAAATTAAAAGTTAATCGATTTTTAGCACAAGATCAAATGGATTATAAAAATACAAATTTATACTAGAACTCTGTCCGGGTTTTAACACATTTCTGCCTATGGTCAGGTTTCGATATATATAAAAAAAAATAAAATGCAAATTAAAAGTTAATAAAGTAGAAGACAAGTTTACCAAAGATTTAATGTTTTACACTTCTTATCTAAGTCTGCTTTAAAGGAATTCAACATAACAGGATCGAGTTGAAAAAGACCTTTGCTTATGTTGAAGTTATTTGAAAGTTGGATAATGGCAGACTCAAGAATATTTCTATTAACAATGTTGCTTGAATGGAATAAAACTGAAGCATTATTCCAATCAATAGAGTGGGCTAACTCTGACAAATGGACAAAAAGGGCACTGGACAACTGTCCTGTTCTAACGGAATATTGATGCTGTTTTATACGTGTGTGCAAATCCTTTCCCGTCTGACCTATGTAAAAGGAATCACATTGTTTACAACCAATTTTATAGATAATGCCTGAATTATTGGTAGGGCTATTTTTTACTATGATATTTTTCACAATATTCCCGGGCTTTTTAGGCATTGCTAATGTACTTAAACTTTTGGATATTAATGTAGTATTTTCATATAACAATATTGTGAAAAATATCATAGTAAGAAATAGCCCTACCAATAATTCAGGCATTATCTATAAAATTGGTTGTAAACAATGTGATTCCTTTTACATAGGTCAGACGGGAAAGGATTTGCACACACGTATAAAACAGCATCAATATTCCGTTAGAACAGGACAGTTGTCCAGTGCCCTTTTTGTCCATTTGTCAGAGTTAGCCCACTCTATTGATTGGAATAATGGTTCAGTTTTATTCCATTCAAGCAACATTGTTAATAGAAATATTCTTGAGTCTGCCATTATCCAACTTTCAAATAACTTCAACATAAGCAAAGGTCTTTTTCAACTCGATCCTGTTATGTTGAATTCCTTTAAAGCAGACTTAGATAAGAAGTGTAAAACATTAAATCTTTGGTAAACTTGTCTTCTACTTTATTAACTTTTAATTTGCATTTTATTTTTTTTTATATATATCGAAACCTGACCATAGGCAGAAATGTGTTAAAACCCGGACAGAGTTCTAGTATAAATTTGTATTTTTATAATCCATTTGATCTTGTGCTAAAAATCGATTAACTTTTAATTTGAATTTTATTTTTTTTTTTATATATATCGAAACCTGACCATAGGCAGCATTGTGTTAAAACCCGGCAGAGTCCCAGTATAAATTTGTATCTTTATAATCCATTTGATCTTGTGCTAAAAATCGATATTTTTCCTTACAATCTGTACGCCTCATTGGTAATCCTTTAAGGTTTTAATTTTTAATTTTTTATTATTTTTACTTCTCTGTTTATTGTATATATGTATGTATGTATGTATGTATGTATTTGTATATATAGATATGTATGTATATATATGTATATATATATGTGTGTGTGTGTGTATGTATGTTATTTATTTTTCTTTTTTTCTTTCTGTAACCTATATATAGGCTTAACCTTTTTATATACTTCAGTGTTCCTGAGGATGTCATTAGACGAAAGCGCTTGAGCACCATTTTGTGTTTCCTTTCCTTCGTGGTTTTATTCATCATATATATATATATATATATACAGGGTGTCCCAAAAAAACTATATACTCTTCATAGCATCATATATTTTATAATTTAAAAAACCCAAACAATATATTGTTATAGCAATTGCCAATGAAAGGTAAATTAGTAATCTAAGTGATCAAAATGTTATAGCGAGTTGTTTGCATATAAAATTTAATTAACTACGCCAAGTGCTCAAAATGTTCTCCGGCGGCATGAATGCATTTTCAATACAACAAAATCGTGTGGTCTGATGAAGTTACCTTCAAGCTGAATGGCACAGTAAATCGACACAACTGCAGGTACTGGTCACTTGATAATCCACACGTTTATGTGGATAAACATGTTAATTTACCAGGATTAACAGCATGGTGTGGTTTATCATCCAGGGGTTTGGTTGGACCATTTTTCTTTAATGGGACAGTTACCGGTGCCGCATATCTCGACATGCTGCGGACAGAAATTATACCTGCAGTTCGGAAGTTGTTTGGAAACGACGACTTTTACTTTCAACAAGATGGAGCCCACCCTCATTATCATTGTGATGTCAGAAGGTACCTCGATGAAACGTTGCCTAACCGTTGGATAGGACGAAGAGGAAGCGTTGAGTATCCTCCACGTTCACCGGACTTGACTCCACTTGATTTTTACTTGTGGGGCTACCTGAAGGATGCAGTTTATGGTACAAGACCTGCAACACTCGAACACCTTAAGGATGCAATTAGGGAAAAGTGCGGGACTATCACAGCATCCACATTAGTCCATGTCTGCGAATCAGTTAGTCGACGCGTTCAAAAGTGCATTCATGCTGCCGGAGAACATTTTGAGCACTTGGCGTAGTTAATTAAATTTTATATGCAAACAACTCGCTATAACATTTTGATCACTTAGATTACTAATTTACCTTTCATTGGCAATTGCTATAACAATATATATATATTTTTTTTTAATTATAAAATATATGATGCTATAAAGAGTATATAGTTTTTTTTGGGACACCCTATATATATATATATACACACACACGAGGTCTGTTGAAACAGTATCCGGACAGGGTGTTTATTTTTAGAACAAGGTCACGCTTGGAGTTGTGAATGTGTTAAACATGTCTCTGCATGTCGAGACAAGTTGACTGGTAGAGTTGCACTTCATTGTGTAGCGTCAGTCCACTGTGGTGAGCCGGTAAAGTTGAATGTGTTTTGTTTCGCGGCGATTTATTACGATGTCGGTCATGTTACTTGTTTTTTTTTTACTGTGAAGGTGTTGTGCGCCATGAATATACTCCACAGGGACAAACATTCAGCAAGGAATTTTACGGTAAAGTTTTGAGACGTTTACGCGAAGCAGTTCGGAGGAAACGGCCGCAGAAGTGGGAGTCTGGAGACTGGAGGCTTCTTCACGATAATACGCCATCTCACTCGTTACAACTTCTCCAGCAATTTTTGGCCAAAAACGTTCACCCCTAAATAGAGCAGCCTCCATATTCGCGGGATTTGGCTCCATGTCACCTTTTTTATTTTGTTTCTGAAGCTCAAAGAAACCCTGAAAGGACACCAATTCGATGAAATTGAGACCATTAAAAGAAATTCGACGGAGCAGCTTTTGGCCGTTCCAAAAAGTGTTTTCGAAAAATGTTTTCAACAGTGGCAGGATCGTTGGGCAAAGTGTTGGCTTCAGAAGGAACGTACTTTGAGGGAGATTAAACCTCAAACCCTGTAAGTACCATATTCTCTCTGCAATCGCATCAGTCCGGATACTTTTTGAACAAACCTCATATATATATTACATTTGGAGTGTATACGCAGAGCTGCTATCATTCCAACAAAATGCCATCAGTGTCAAAATAAACAAAATAGCCTTCAGTTTAAGGGTGAAGTAATCGTTACATTCACAGAAACCACTTTCTGAAATGTTATATTTGTAAGGAAAATAAAAACTTTTTAATAGAAATTTAGTCTTTTTAGAAATCAGGGATTTTTCTTTTTGTATTTTATTATTATATCAAAGTTTGTTATTTCTTTCGAAATGTAGTGAGTGATTTAAGTTAAAATTCTATTTCATCTTTTTCCCTTTACGGGTTTTCAATAAACGGATGGAATCCCAATTCGGTATTGCTAAATATGAAGCACGAAACGAGACTGAAGTGAAATGAGGGGCCGAGTGTATAGTTGAGTTTTAGAGCGAGATGCAACTGGAAATAAAAGGAAAGGTGGTGAACGATGATTCTTTTTTACTTCCTGACCATCACATTTCATGATATCACGTGTTTCCGCCTTGCATTTGTAGAGAAGAGAAGGAAAAATGATCGCAATATTTATCATAATCACTGAGATTGTAAAAGAAGCCAGAAGTTGCGAACCTCACAGAAAGGAGCGCAAATGCATTGGAACGGTGTTATTAGCGAAATTTATGGACAAAACTGCGACTAAATATACGAGTAACAATATAACGAAAGGAAAAACTGTTGATAAGTAGACAAACCACGCAGTCAAAATCATGCGAAGCGCTTTCGGACAAAACCGCTGCACTTGATCTTTAGGAAGGTATATGAAAATGATCTTATATCTTTAGTAAGTATCAATTTGTTTTAAGGCGGTCCATAAAATAAGCGAAGCGATTTCAGCCGTATGAGACGTATTATATACGAATAAAAGCCTTAATGGTCTTCTGTTCTCTTGCTTATGAATCTATCTTTGACATACTTTCTTACAACACAGTTACAGAATTATAGAGTCACAGAATAACAAAGACCCTAAGATCCACTCTAGGTAGCCCAAGAAAGTAGGAGAAAATAGAACAAAGCTAATGAAAATAAAGAATATTAAAAACTTATGCCATGTTTACACTTATAAACGTGTAAAACTTTAACACAGGAATAGTAGTAATAGTAAAATATAGAATAGATAAAGCTCTCCCTCCTCCGCCAGCCACTGCTGACAAAAAATAGTTGTAAGAGATGATTTGTAGGAAAGTAGGAAAAGTACAGAGTGTACACAAAGTCCTTTCCCGATTATAAACTTTAATTACATGAAATCCAAAGAAGACACAGTAATGCTTTGTTTTGCATGTTGTTGCGTAACACTTGAAGTTTATTATGTTTCTCATTAAATCTCAACATGTGCGCCATTAGTTACACGCAGTACATCCAAGCGAAATTCGAGTTCACGCCATACGTTCGCTACCATATCTCTCGTGACACTGTTAATGGCATTGCAAATCTTTGCACGAAGTGTCAATGTCAGCAGCAGGAGTGTGGTACGCTGCACGCATAATCCTTTACATATACCCTCAGGAAGAAGTCCAGGGGCGTGATATTGGGGGACCGTGGAGGCCATGGCACCGACCCGTTAGGCTCAATCCATCTTTCGGGAAAAGTGGTATTCAAGAACTCACTCGCCCCAGTGTGGCTTGCTGTAAAAGGATGAATGGTTGAAGGTCTTTCAACTGGGGGGGGGGGGACTACAAAGAACTCGTGCCCTAACAATTGTGCCGTACCATTCTTTTCAGCAAAGAAGAATGGGCCTGTCACCCTATCATGCATTAATCCACAACAAACATTGACAAGAAAACAACTTGATGTGTTATGCATCATCATGCAAACCAAAGCATTACTGTGTCTTCTTTGGATTTCATGTAATTAAAGTTTGTAATCGGGAAAGGACTTTGTGTACACCCTATTTAATGAAAAGAATAGCTTCAGAGTTCATTCTCACCATACGTACACTTATCTCGTGTACCCATTTATACATTAGAAGAACGGTAAATAAAGGATAGCACGAAACACTAAACTACTTAATCTAGTGTACACCATGCATTTTTTAAAGGATTTTTTATTTGTTTATTATTTACAAAGGGTCATCATTTCTTCGTTTCATCACTTCTACGATGAGTGCCAAGTCACTGAGTTCAGAAACTTTTGAAAATCAACCATTTACATTACCATCTTTCTCACTGGAATTGCTTAGATAAAGAAGCACTGATCCAGAAGCACCTCCAGCCGGTCAGCACACCCCAATTTATTACTAAATTATCACATTATGACAGAAGAGATGTTGCATTAAGTTAATTCAAGTCAAATCTACTTGACAAAAGTTACTTCATCAAATAAAATAACATTATCACTGCCTCACTAAAAATTATACATGGAGTTCTACAAGGAAACATTTTGGGGCCATTACTATGTCTAATTTATATAAATGACTTACACAAAAAAAAATAAAAAGATAATACCAGATAAGTATTATTATCGACTTCCACAAGATATCGCGTCACTGGCGGGAAAATCTTAAGAGTTACAAAATAACTTTCCCCATCTCTAATAATTGTAAATATAGTGGACAATCAAATAAGTCACAAACATTGAACGTAGTATACCGAGAGTTAATATATCTCAAAGGCAAATTATACTCTTCACTGTACTAGAAATTGTTAGTTATTTAGCGGTGGGGTTGTGAAGCATTCTACCAAATGAATTAAAATCAATTAATGTTCACTCATCTTTTATAAAACAATTAAAACTTAACAAATTTCAAAGTTACTGAAAGCACTCCTTTAGTTATTAATGTTATTTATTATTACTTAGTAGTGTTGTCATCATTAAAATTCCCATTTTCCATCTTATTAGTTTTCCTATTATTTTTCATTTTATACTCGTGCCCAGCCAACACACTAAGTAAATACAACGTTGTATCTTGGTTGAATCTTGGTCATGTCAGAAATTGATGTTGTACTGACGTAGTCACAACGTAAAACTTAAACGTTATATTGCATCGTTGATACAACGTTGCATAATGGCGTTGTATGCACCTGAAGTACAAGTAAACTTCTGACGTAATTTTTTGTACGTAGCATAGACATTGTCTGCACATAAGGATTTACATCCATAGCATATAGTTTCGTATTACATTATTCTTTGTTACAAAATTGCAACGAAGTTACATTGGCATACTACTCTTTCAAATAGGGCGCCTTTGTTGGACCAAATTCTATTCTTGAGACGTTGAGACAACGTTGTATCTACGTAAAATTGTTAGCTGGGTACTCGTTTCATTATTCCTTTTATTAAGCTTCTCAATATATGTAAATATAAATTTTTTTTTCTCAGATGATAGTAGTTGTTTCCTTTGCATTTTATATCTCTGATTACGAAAATGATAACGAAATTTTGCTATCACGTCAGGTTTTCGAGAAATTTGGGACTCAATTCTTGACCAAATTTGTACAGGGTGGGGCACGGGAACCAAGTGTTTTTGGAATAATCAGGAAAATGATATTTATTTTTGTAAAGAAAATATATTGGTAGAACAACATTCGTAAGAACATAGCATTTCATGTCATAATAATCATGTACCGAAAATTATATCTGGCATATGATGTCCTTGGCCGTCGACGCATTGTTGAAGGCGTTTACGAAAATTGGCCTCCACTCTTCCCAGCAGGTCTCTGTTGATTTGGATGATTTGTTGACGGATCGCTTCCTTCAATGCATCTAATGTACGGGGCTTGTCCTCGTAGACACGTGACTTGAGGTACCCCCATAGAAAGAAGTCACATGTGGACAAGTCAGGGGACCGAGGGGGCCATGCAATGTCACCAAATCTCGAAATGAGATGGTTGGGAAACAGGGGGCGAAGAACAGCCATTGACGCTCTGGCGGTGTGTGGCGTGGCCCCATCTTGCTGAAACCACAAATGTCGACGAGCAATACGCCTTCTTCGTAACTCAGGGATGAAAAAGGTGTTCACCATCTCAATGTAACGCCCAGATGTTATGGTAACGGTAACCCCATTTTGTTCGAAGAAATAGGGACCGATGACGCCAAACTTTCCCACCGCGCACCAAACTGTAACCTTAGGGCTATGCAGCGGTTTTTCATGGAGTTGTCGCGGATTTTCAGCAGCCCAATACCGACAGTTTTGATTGTTGACGGCCCCATTAAGGTGGAAATGGGCTTCATCACTCATTACCACCATCATGTTTTCATTCTGCTCATAAAGTGCAAGCATTTCCTGTGCAAAATTCAGTCGTTGGGGGCAATCGTTTACATTCAATTCCTGCACCATCGCTAACTTGTATGGGTGAAAATGTAATTCTTCATGCAAAATCCGTCTAACAGTACGATTGCTGATTCCGAGTGCAGCTGAATGTCTCCGAGCAGAGCGGCCTGGGCTTTGCAACATCGCTTGTCTGACCCTTTCAACGTTCTCTGGAGTACGCACAGTGCGTTGCGGCCCTTCGGTTTTGTTTTCATTATTGAGCCTCCTGTTTCGAAGATTGTTAACCCAACGTAAGATTGTGTCACGAGCGGGAACAGAGTCATTTCGATGAATGTTGAATCTGCGGCGAAACGCACGCTGAACTGCTGTCACTGACTCGCCACTCCTAACAAAATGATCATACGCGAACATGCGGTGTTCTAACGTCCACTGCTCCATGATGGCACCTGAAAGATAAAGGTGAGTGTTAGTTAAAGTTAAATGCTATGAACCCAGGAATGGAATGCTACCTACCGCACGCCCCTCCCATTCCTAATGGCCGATTACTAGCTATTCAAAAAACACTTGATTCCCGTGCCCCACTACTGTAGAGTGTAGATGATAAATTGAACAAATTATTAAAACTGCATCTACTCCAAAGCTAAGAGTATCCCAGCAGAAAATGTTTTAGCTAGTGTAGGATGATGTAATTTCTGCTCCTGACACGTTCAAACATGTCGTAACATGTCAATTTTCCTTCTGTGTTATCTGTCATAGAGGGCTACTTGCAGTTACGAGTCATTCAGTCTGCCGCAAACTGCTTCATGGTGCGGGTCTGTTCATGTGCAGTGAAATTTGATTTTATAGTTTTTTCCATTTACCTAATCATTTAATTGTGCGTGTGTTACACAAAATAGCGCCTTCAAGATAAAAAGGATAATCTAAAATGTCGCGTAAATGTGTGAACAATCGTAACAGTTTCCGTTAGTGTGCGGTGATTACACGATACAAGACCACAAAAAAAAATATTACTCCCTTAATTAAAAAAGCTCATGAGCTCTACTTCGGCTGCAAAATCGGGGATCAAGATAAAGTTTTGGCTCCCCATATATGCTGTGCGCGTTGTGCTGTGACCCTCAGGGGTTGGCTAAAAGCAGTGTGGGCACTAAAGCGTTAATCCGATAACAGTTAATTAACGAAGTTAACTTTTTTTAACGGACTATTAACGGAAGTTAATTTCCATTTATCGTTATCGGACCAGTTAACTTCCGATAACTCGATATTTAGTCTGTTAAAGTCCGTTAACACGTTAACTACGAGGAGTCATTCACGGAAGATCACCGCTCCGCGAATGAATTCAAACCGCCATAACTTCAGTCTGCCAATTCCGTCCTCTGCCGCAGTGGAACGGCTCTTCTCTCTCGGCAAGGACATCCTGAGGCCCAAGAGGTCAAAACTGGCAGTTGGGCCTAACTTTGAGAAGTTGGTCTTTCTGAAGGGCAACCAGCACATTGTGTCATAGTCTTTAATAAATGTGCCTAAAATTTAATTTTACCTTTCAGTTCCCGCCATAATAATTCTCTGGTAAATTAAAATTTAGTTAATGGTTAGTGTTTACAAGGGTTTCAAAACATGAAATCAGTACATTTTTTATTAAAAAAAGTTGCAAAAAAAGTTGCAAAACTTGATAAAAATACAGTTAAATACCTATTTATTGTTGGATTTTGCATAAATAAACATTTTCTATGGGTTTTAAAGCTTTTTTCCTTGATTTTTTTAAATGTTAGTAAAGAAATAGTTATCGTTAACAGATTATCGTTAACTTCCGCTAACTTTGTAGTAAAATTATCGGATTATCGTTATCGAAGTTAACTTTTTGGTTAACGGTGCCCACCACTGGCTAAAAGGTACGGGTACCTCTGTACCATTTTCAGTCCCCATGATTTGGAGAGAACAAAAAGATCATTTCAAAGATTGTTATTTTTGTTTAACTAAGGTCAGTGGTTTTTCTCGAAAAATAACAAAAAAATTGAATACTCAATCTGCCATGCGACCAGTAGTACATTGTGAAACTCTACCAGTTTCTAAGCCACCTGGATCATGGAGCCTAGATGATGATGAAGAACCTGCTGAAAATGAGCTTATGGAATTGTCAGACAAGGATGAAGAGTATCGACAAACTCAAGAAAAATAGCCTCATTTGATAACTCAACTGGAGCTTAATCATCTGGTTCGAGATTTGAATTTATTGAAAAATCAAGCAGAACTTTCAGGGTCCAGATTACAAGGATGGAACTTACTTGCAAACGATACCAGCATATCCGTTTTTCGCAAACGCCAAAAAAATATATAAAAATTCTTTTCTATGACTGATGCTCTTTCTTTCTTTAATAACATTGATAGTTTGATGATAGCCCTAGGACACGAGCATAAACCTTCAGAATGGTGACTTTTCATCGATTCGTCAAAACTTAGTTTGAAGGCTGTCCTGCTGAATACTAGAAATATCTGTCCTTCAGTTCCTATAAGGCATGCTGTCCATATGAAAGAGTCGTATGAAAATATGAAATTTCTCCTGAATAAAATAAACTACAAAAGCTATAACTGGCATATCTGTTGTGGTGATCTCAAAGTCAATGGGCTGATTCTTGGTTTACAGTTTCGATATACAAAATATTGCTGTTTTCTTTGTGAATGGAACAGCAGAACAAAAAATTCTCATTACACTGTTAAGAACTGGCCACCTCGTCAATCTTTTACTCCCAGACAAAAAAAAATGTTGCGTGCCATAAATTGGTTGATCTTGAAAAAGTTTACTTGCCACCTTTACACATTAAACTAGGACTGATGAAAAATTTTATTAATGCAATGGACAGAGCAGGAGATGGATTCCAGTACTTCAAACAAAAATTTCATGTGATTAGTGATGCTAAAATAAAAGGGAATTTTTGTTGGTCCACAAATGAGTTAATGAAAGAAGGTGCCTTTGATGAAGTCCTGAATGTATCTGAAAAAACAGCTTGGAATGCTTTTAAAGCAGTGACCCAGAATTTTTTAGGCAACAAAAAATCGCCTCACTATGCAGAATTGGTTCATGAACTTCTCCAAGCTTACAGATCATTGAGACGTAATACGAGTTTAAAAGTTAATATTTTTGCATATGCACTTGGATTTTTTCCAATCAAACCTGGGAGATGTCAGCGATGAACATGGAGAGCGGTTTCATAAGGACATTTCTGTGATGGAGAAAAACGATACCAGGGCAAGTGGAGTCCAAACATGTTGGCTGATTACTGTTGGGCGCTAATAAGGAAAGCTTCAGATGTCCCTCTCAAGCGAAAATCATGAAGAAAAACAGTTCAAGTAAAAAACCATTTTAATATTGTCCTTGTGTATAGATTATTCCATTATATTCGAATATAAAGAAGTTATTTTCTCAAAAACTTAGCGTGATAGCAAAATTTCGTGGTCATTTTCATAATGAGCTTGCAAAAATCTATAGAATGACCAGATTTCATTTGAAAAAAAAAGGAAAATTTCAAATTTGTTGAACAGTGTTAGTAATGCTTTGATAGTAACGTACTGCGTGTCTTATTTCTGTTATATTGAACTGACACACAGGCTTACTATAATTGTTATAATTGTAATTTAGCATTTTAAATATCTTAAACATCTTAAAATTAAAGTTTATATTTATCGCGACAGGTACTACAGATTCTCCAGGCGCACGTTCGCGAATCGCCGTACAGCGCAAAACACCACACACACTTCTTTTCTTCATTTTCTCAACACGACCGAATCCGAATCCTGTTCCGTGCTTAATAATGGAATTATTATTAAAATCAAATTTGTAATTAACGCGTGGAATTATTTTTGTAAATAGAAATTATACTAGCGGAGCGACCCGGCGTTGCCGGGGTGAATGTTGAACGCTATATATATATATATATATATATGCCAGGTTAGGTAAACTGAATGCCCTGTTAGGTTAATTGAATGCCCAGTTAGGTCAACTGAATGCCCGATTAGGTTAATTAAATGGCCGGTTAGGTTAATTGTACACCCTTGACGATTGGTTAGGTTGTCATGATATTTTCGTTAAAGCCAACGAAAATATCACGACTTAACCTAACCAATCGTCAAGCGCGTACAGATGACCTAACCTGGCATTCAATGAACCTAACCGGGTATTCAATAATTTTACCATAGGTTTCGTAATGATCTTGATGACGTCATTTAATGTTTTAAAATTAATTATTTAATTTATTAACACCCACGTGCACAACCTCGGGACCTAATCAATATGTGTGTGAAGTTTCATGTTTGTAACTTTGGAGTTATGGCTGATGGGTGGAACACACACACACACACACATATACATACACACACACACGCACACACGCACGTCTTTTTATTATTATTATTATTATTATAGATAAACAATAGACTGGTACAAATTTATAACCGAAAGACTTCCGAAAATCAACAATTTTTGATAAAGAAAAGGGGAAAATTGGTTTTGTAGGCCTAGGGGGTCCGAAATTTTCATAAAATGGAAAATAATTGCTATTTTCTTACTTACAGCGACAGGCATAATGATATTAGGATACCTAATAGAAATTTGTAAATTTTAAAGTGGGGAAAATAAATAATTTTCTAAAAATGATCTTCAATTATAAAAGCGCATCTAATCAGATAACTTAATTAACGTATTTCTATGACAACTAAAAAATAGAATGATAAATCAATATCCTATCAAATTGTTTGTGTATACGTAAAATTATTTGCACAAAAGCCACAGTAATAAAACGCACAAAAGTCACGGTAAATAATTTCGAGTGTGGCTCGTTTAACTTTAAACTCGTGTTTATTTAAATTGCCCGTTTTAATTATGTAATTTTTGGTATTGAATCGATAAAGAAATCTTTTGTGAATCGAAAAATGTTAAAATTATAACAAATATCAAAATATTTTGTATAAAAATCATTGAATTTTAAAAATGCATGTTTGTTTTTAGTGTTTTGCGAAAAGTTCTTTATGAATTTTAAAAATATATACTTTTTTAAATTAAATCGATAACTAAATCTTTTGTGAATCGAATGATATTAAATGTTTAGTAAATATTGACTTATTTTGTGCCAAAATTATGATTAAAAATGAAAAATTTTAAAAATGCGTGTACAGGCATGGGAAGAACTGTACCCCTAAAAGGGGGAAGGAATTATGTTAGGGAATTTTTTTTTTAGCATGGGCACTGCACAATATAAAAAGACGCATCGAATGGTGAAAACGCATTGTTTTACACCAATTGTAGCGACCTGTAGGTGTGCGCAAAAAACTGTTATATATATTATATATATATATATATATACAGGGTGGGCGGAAAGTAGCTCCCTATTTTGGATTGGTAAAAAAATACGTATATTATCCATTTATTTCAGAAGAAATAATATGAAAAGGTAGGCATACATGGTAGGTTTTCTCTAAAATTCAATGTGGGCTCCAACTCTTTCCACCAGCTTCTGGAGCCGCCCAGGAATGGCGTCCACTGACTTTAGCAGGAACTCCGGCGGGATGGAGGACATGACTTCCGAATTCGGTCCTCCAGTTCTTCCAATGTCCTCGGTTTGTGCGGGTAGACTTCTTCCTTTACCCACCCCCAAAGAAAGAAGTCGCACGGTGTCAAGTCGGGGCTCCTGGCTGGCCATTGATGTGGACCACGACGACCCATCCAACGCCCAGGGAAGTGGGCATCCAGCCACTCACGGACAACAAGAGCGAAGTGCGGAGGGGCGCCATCTTGCATAAATATCAGATCGTCGATGTTCTCCCATGTGCTGACAACCGGCCAGACCTCGTTTCGCAACATAGCAAGGTACCGCTCAGCATTCATGGTGTTGCGCAGAAGGAACGGGCCCACAACCTGATCTGAGCTCATACCACACCACACCGTTACACTGAACCGATTCTGCCGTTTTTCAGCGGTAACCGTGCGACTTCTTTCTTTGGGAGTAGGTAAAGGAAGAAGTCTACCGCACCAAACCGAGGATATTGGAAGAACTGGAGGATCGAATTCGGGAAGTCATGTCCTCCATCCCGCCGGAGTTCCTGCTAAAGTCAGTGGACGCCATTCCTGGGCGGCTCCAGAAGCTGGTGGAAAGAGTTGGAGCCCACATTGAATTTTAGAGAAAACCTACCATGTATGCCTACCTTTTCATATTATTTCTTCTGAAATAAATGGATAATATACGTATTTTTTTACCAATCCAAAATAGGGAGCTACTTTCCGCCCACCCTGTATATATATATATATATCTATATATCTATATATATATCTATATATATATAAGGCTTCATTTCTGAAATTGTATATTAGATTCTGTTGAAGCAATAATGAAACGTGGATGTAGTGTTATGGTAAAGACTTAAATAATTATTCATCCATAAAACTTAAATTATAATCTCATTCCCGCGGAACGTAATTCCGCTCGTTGCGTATTCTTTGGTCTTTCTTTAATTTTTTAATTGGGTAATTTTAGGTTTTGTTAAATACTAAATTACTTTGAAGATTAAATTATTTTCAGGTGAATAAACTCGTTGCTTCCATAATGGACATTATCCATAATGATGGGAAAAAATATCCGAGCAATAAATAACTTTCTTTCACTTTCTATTCTACAGTATTTGTCCGTTCGTACGACGCTTCCACAGCCACTAATCAGAGAAATGCACCCTTCACATAACCCCCTAAATGCGAGAAAGAACCACGATTACCACTAATTGTTTTACGCTTTCGAACCTTATTTATTTAATTACTCTTAGAATGAACGACAAAGATCGCGGGAAAAAGGCGAGAGAATGTTTGTTCCATTTCGGTGGAACTAGATTGCTAATAAATTTATTTCCTCTTCAGCAAAAATTAATTTGGTTCGACAATAAGGAATGCCATTAAAGTACAAGGGAAGATCTATACAGTAAATAAAAAAATCCTAGTAATTTCCCGCATTTCAGATATTATTTGACTCGCTAGAATTCTTTGTTCTATATTCATACCTCAAAGAATTTATTCTAATCTCGCAAAAGGAAGTCACAACTTCTAAATTTATATTGCATCCCATTTTTAAACACTAAAAATAATTTTAGAAGAATTTATTTAACCATATAAATTAATAAAATGTTAGAACTAGTAAATGCATACCCACACCCACACAACCACACCTCTGCATGTATACACCTCGTAACCTCGTAGTAGTTCCGTGCGTTGGTCTCTCTTCATACGAAGGTCAAGCTGGTAGCCCTGCCTCTAGGCCTGGCTTGGTGGAGCGAGTTGCTCTCTTGCGCTCTCCACCGCACATAGCCACGCTCTTCACTGCACATAGCCAATATATATATATATATATATATATATGCAAAACTTATCCCCCACCGAGATTCGAACCCGGGACCTCTGAGTCGGATACAGGGGCTAATAATAATAACTTACAAGGGTTAGAAACTGACATAGCGCTCAGGCCAACTAATGCACCCGTATTGCTCTAATAATAATCATTGAGGAGGGACTGAAACTGGCATAGCGCTCAAGCCAACTAATGTGATCCATTCCTCCAACTCTTGTGTTATTAATCCCATCATCATCGGGATTCGAACCTCCGATCAACTTCAATGTCTTCACTTCGCTTATAGGGAAACGGTATTTCCCAATGAGGAACAGACGCTGAGGACACGCGGGCTACGACAGGATGAAAGTTAGCAACAACCTGGCGACACTTCACTATCTGAGGGAAGCACTTCCAGAGATGCTTTACGTGTTAACCCCCTGTACTAGTAGTGAACAATACTTAATTCAAGTCTATAACCGCCCATTTTTGCAAATACAAAATTTATTCCAGCCAGATTTTATCATGTCTTCGACTAATGGTCAATGTCCGCATCTCCGACTCAGAGGACCCAGGATGAATAATGGTGTGGGATAATGTCTGCATGTGCAAAAATGAGCGGTCATGCATTTATATTTCCATACATGTCCAGGGTGGGAGAGAAGTCTTTATGGATTTTATACATACAAATAATTAGTTAATAATAAATAAATTCCAATGATATCACTTTAGTGTATGCAATACTTTTCAAAGCAATTATACAAGGCCAGGAATGACCTTAGGCTAGAACAGGAAAGCCCTAGGCCCTAGCCCCAGTCAGCACCTTATCAGTAAGAATGGAATACAGCAATGAAGAAAAAGTGTACCTTGTATCATGGGCTATTTCTTATAATAATTGTGAAGAAAGTTTGCGTTTATTTCAAGAAAAATATAATAAACCACCACCAAATGCAACCACTCTTCGATAGTGGAAGCTCAAACTTTTAGAAACAGGGAGCCTGGTAAAAGATCGACCAAGAAGCGAAAGGAGATAACAACAATTTCCTGGCCACTTTTCAGTCGATCCAGCAACTTCATTGAGAAAAGTCGCGGAGGAATTGGTTATTTCCAAATTTTCAGTAGCAAATATATTGAAATCACAGGGGAACCACGATTACAAACCCATTTACTCTCAGCTCATATTCGACGATAATTATGATAGACGGCTACAGTTTGCTGAAACAATGAGACAGAAGTTCAACAGTGATCCAGATTTCCTTCGAAAGAACCAATTTTCAGATGAATGTCTTCGGTTTAACGAGTAAAGGGAACATACACAATAGGGTTGGTTGAAAAAATTTAATTTAATGAAACATGCTGAAATAGATGCCCGAGCAGTCACTGATTAAGGAATAAGTCATATCTTTTAGAAATATTAATTTCGGTGCTGGCAACTATGAAAAAAGAAATTGCGAACAAAGGCCACAAAAGTTCCTTTTTAGCATGTTTCCATAAATTAATTTTTCGCCTCACAGGTATGAGGATCGCAACAATAAACTCAATTAATGCCAATGTCTATCAAAAAACCATTAACATTGCTTTGCTTATTTTAAAATGTAGGACTCGTATGTGTTTGACCTTTCATGTGCATTTGTGTGCCTACATGTGTATTTGTGACCTATCATTTGTTTGACCTATCATGTGTTTCCTGATTCAGCGTTTTATTTTCTTTTGTTTCAGATTAATAGCATAGCTTGCAATGGCCTCTTCTGGTATAACAAGAAAAAAAGTGAAGCATTCTGTTTTCGGAACACCACCAGAGCTTCCTGGCAACCAACTACCAACTTGTGAAGATGTATTCAAAGCTCATCTTAAACATAAGCTCATTACTGCAACATTTAGCACTCAGAAATATGCTGAAATTATCGCGGAAAAAGTGAATGATATATACATCCGCGCTTCCATTCCAACAATCGACTTCAAAAGCATAGTGATCAAGGTAAAGAGATTAATTGAGAAGGGACAAGAACTTGGAAAATATCCCATGAGTAAAAGATCTTCCATCACTTATCAAAGTAAATATGATTCCTTCAGAAATTTATTTGACATATGTTGCTGCAAGCGCTATGCCTCCTGTTCTCGTAGGAGTGAGTGTAAATGCGCTAAGGCGGAGAAAATCCCGAATGATGAATGGGAGTTCTGGATTAATCAATATACTGAACGAAAAATTATTATAGGTAAGTTGGACAAAGTGAAAACTTCAAAACTACAACAAGTGGAAAACAGAAAGCATTAAAAGACAATTCTTTAAAGATAAACAAAAGAGTTTTGTAGGAAATTCAGTTGAATCCTTGTGATATTGGTGAGAACAGCTCTGAAAGTGAAAAAGGTCATCAAAATGAAGATTTCGAATTCAGCGAGTACGAGTTAGATACAGAAGCTAGCACTTCTCAAAATCAACACCAATATCCAGAATTATGCAAGGCAGTTGATCGATACAAAATAAGCAACCGTGATGTTTGTTTAATTGCTAATGCTGTCTTAAAAGATCTTAATCTATTATCTGAAAATACTACGATTGATCCCAGTAAACTACGTCGTCAAAGAACCTTGTGGAGAAGCACAGAAAGAAAGAAGAATGAAGAACAGAATAAAGGAATAGTTTGCCTTGGATTTGATGGAAAAATTGATAAAACTCTTTCAAAAGTGGGAGAATGCCAGCGGACTTTGAATGAAGACCACCATGTATTAGTTTCATTTCTAGGAAACGAATATATTGACAATATTGCTCCTGAAAGTGGAAGGTCAAGTGATATTGTTAAAGAAATTATATCAGTAATTACTGACACCAACTCTGCATCGACTTTAAAAGCAGTAGTTTGTGATTCAACTAATGTAAATATAGGTAAATCAAATGGAGTAATTGGAAAACTAGAGCTGACATTGGGAAGACCAATACAATGGTTTATTTGCTTACTTCACACTAATGAGCTTCTCTTGAGAAAATACCTAAAAGTTCTTGGAAGTTCTTGATGGGCAAACGACAGGACCTAGAAGTTCACAGGGCAAAATCGGCAAGGATCTGAACTTTGATCCAAAGAACAGACCAATTGCAAAATTTCCACCTCTCGCTGGAAACGTGATAGACTTACCAGAAGAAGTGCTAGCAGATCTCAGCAGTGACCAGCAATACCTCCATAAGGCGTGTTTGTCAATTCAAAACGGTCATGATAGAGGTTCAGCTATCAAATTGTTAGAAACTGCTCAACCTGGGTCTCTCAATAATGCACGATGGCTGACAAAAGCAAATCGTCTCTTACGTTATTACATGTTGCACGAAAAACCATCAGACACACTTCAAATGATTGCTCATTTTATACTGAACTTCTGTGCTCCTGCATGGTTCTATATCAAAGCAAACTGGTCTTGCCAGGCTGGGGCCAAAAACCTTTTCTTCATGATTGAGCTCTATCAAAAACTACATACAATCGACCAAGACATTATTCGTCCTGTGTTACAAAACAACTGTAACTTTTGTCATCCTGAAAATATTCTTTTATCTGCTATCGTTGAAAAGAATAAGAATATTCGGAAGCTAGCAGTCGAGAAAGTGCTACAAGCGAAAAGAAGTGTTATACCGGGTGAAATTCGAATGTTTGACAAGAAATCCATCAGGCTCAACTTCTCAGCTTTGACCTACATGGATATGATTGATTGGAACGAAATGGATATTGCTGTTCCTGCCTTCCTCTCTGCCGTTATAAGTAGCACTGATGACTGCCGAAAACCCATAATTCTTGACACATATCCGTGTCATTCCCAGCCTGTTGAAAGAAATGTGAAGGAAATCTCCTCTGCAATTGAAAAAGTCTACGGACATGACGCCCGCCATGGAATGGTTATTCTCAGCAAGAAATCTCGGAGAATCCTGAAAGGGAAACAAAGTCAGATTTTAAGTGAATCAACAAGAGGATAGCAGTTATACTTCATATAATTTAGTGATGAACACATGTTTTGGGTTTATAAAAGGAAATATTGTTATAATTTTTAACCAAACTAAATTTGCCTCAAAATTTTGGCTTTTCTTCAAAATTGAGGTCAAAGTTGCGAGAATGCACATATTCATGGACTATAAAAGTTGATGTTTTTATGATAGGTGGGAACTAGAGCACCTTTTCAGCCCTGTTTCATACTAACAACTTGAGTTCGATATATTTTGGCCCCGTTTCTTTTGACATATCGAGAGATATGATGTCTGGAAAACGCTGTTGTCAGGTATTGAGAGACAAAGTTTTGCCACAGTTTACTGATGGCGTTGGCAGGAATTGGTTTTATCAACATGATAGAGCGCTGCAACATTACTCTGCAGCTGCCCGTGAGATTCTGGATACGAACGTTGAAGGAAGATGCCTTGGGCGACGAGGTTCCATCGAGTAGCCAGCCAGATCACCTGATTTAACCCCTTGTAATTTCTGGCTTTACGGTGTAAGATCGTAAAGATGAAAAATAATGTCATTTAAAGGTACACAAGCACAGCGAATCTACTGAAGGAGAACATTTTTAATTGTATTTCATAAATTTTCAGAAAAAAGGTTGATTTCTTTCCGGTGTATTTTTTAGGTCTTGAATAGTTTTTTACTCTCGTATAGTATAAACTTTTACTTTTAATTAACCCCCCAATAAACGTAATCCCATGGTGAAAAGTTGGGGTAATTTTGTTGACCAGTTTATGTCGTCATAACGCGAGACGAATCGATGTGGAAATAAAGTAATCAAAACTGGCATACTTTCATTCGTTATATGATATTTGGATCCGTAATGTTGGAACAAAATTCTTTCAGAAGAGTTTATTTTCTGTAATTCGAGTTTCAAATAAGTTTCATCATTTCGCGGTATCTGTCACCCGTTAGAGTAACGGCACTCCACTCTGTTATCGTCTCCAAAAAAGTAAAGTTCGATTATTGTTTCGGCTTTTAATCCACACGAAACAGTGACACGTTGATCGTGATCATGCAGAGGCTCTTGTTGGAAACTGAGGATTATCTACAGCCCAAATTCTACAGTTTTGTTTATTGACGGAACCATTGAAATAAAAATGGGCTTCGTCACTCGTTTTTAATTTTAAAATATGGTCTGCTCGGCAGCTTTTAACACTCTTTGTGCAGACTGAAACCTTAGTTTTACCGTTTGGAGAGAATTTCTGTTCCAACTGAATTTTTTAAGGACAATTCAATTCTTTCTTTAAAATAAATATCAGAAAAGTCCCAGAAATCTATAGTGCCTGAGAAAATTTCCAAAACTTTTTGTAGGCTTTCACAATGCTCCGAGGCATTTCCCGTTGCGGTTCTGCGGTGTTCTACTGGAAAGAGGTCTGCCTGATCTTGGGGCATCTTCGACAGTACCTCCTTCTCAAAAATTTGATACACATCCACGAATAACATGAGAGACGAAGCCCAACGTAGGAAAGAAACCAACATCATCTTTCCTAAAAATTTTAAGAAATACAATTAAAAATGTTCTCCTTTATTGACTGCGTTTGTGGACATTTATATGACATTATTTTTCATTGTTAGGCAATCAATATAATCTTAAACAATTACAGATTATGATCTTATAAAACACTTTTCTTTTAATAAAATTTTCTTCATGATATATATGTCAAAATAAGGGCTTTGTTTATGAAACTTCTCACTCAGGAGTTGAAGAGGGCAATTTAACTGCTGATAATCCTTCTTAAGCTTTCCTTCGTGGTTTATTCATTATATATATATATATATATATATAATATATATATATATATATATTATATATATATGTGTGTGTGTGTGTAAAAATGAACCATAAATAATTCCCATATTCCTATATTATCTTATTCTTCATGTAATTCTTGTATTCATTTATATAGTTCTTGTATCCATTTTAAGAAAAAGTATCCATTTTAAAAATTCATGTGTTATATGGTTCATGTATTTATATAATCCTGTATATTCTTATATATTTAACTTTATATAATGCCTATACTCATATGTACAGTATGTACGTGTGTGTGTATTCATTTTTACATAAGGACCAAAATCGCCCAACGCGAGTTTGGATAAAATTTTTGATTTGCTTTCTACTTTGCTAAATAATTGGTGACCTGTTGTTTTTTAAAATCTCATAATCATTTTTTTAGATTTCGCTTAATAAGGAATCCTGCTTAAGCTTTACAATGTTCATATTTTGTATACATTCTCTTTCGTTATAAAAGATGAGATCATGTCTTGCCTAAGCATTAAATTTGTACATCTTAAACCTTAAAATTTTACTCATATGCATATTTTAGTGTAAAGATGCATAGTCCGATTTCCACTTTTAGTTAACTTGGCAGATCATGATAACATCAGATCTGAAAAGTCGCGGTTTAAGATAAAAATATGGTTTCGTCTTCAAATATTTTGTTTACTCGTTCAAGCCTTACCACAGATGAAAATTTACTTTATTTTCGAATATTGTGCAAAAATAATACAGCCTTTTTAGCATTTAATAATAATGATGTTAGCAGTTTTTGGGTATATAAACCCCAGTAAAAATCTTCCATTGTCATTCAGAAGCTAATTCAGAGGCTGAGCACTACCTGTACATTTTAGCAGTAAATTACAGTAAAAGATAGTTTTTTATCTTATCCTTCGAGCCTTGCTCTCTTCAGAAGAACTTAGTCATTAAACTTTCCGGATACGCTATAAGAAGTGTCCGGAACCTTCAGCATTTTTAGTAAGTCTATCAGAGTCCTCCGATCCACTATAGAAGAACTCGGAGAGTAATATAGAAGAAAACTACTACAAGTCACACATCCGTTGCTGCCACCTAACTAGAACCCCCTCTCGAGTTGGCCTGGTGAAGTAGTGATTGGGTTCTTGTGCTCTCCACCTCACATAGCCAGGTACGCGCGGCTCATCGGGGGATGTTCTGAGCCAGGCGTCTAATCTTCTTTTAAAGATGTCCACTTCAACACCACTCGTGTTCCTTAGGTCTTTGGGCAGCTGATTAAACAGTTTTGATCCTCTCACAACAAAACTATTATCTTTCAGGGTTAGGATGTTCCCTGTCTAGCCTTTAATTTGGGAACACGACACAGTCTTCCTTTTCTACTTTCCACTGTTGTTTGGGGAGTTACAGGGTTCAGAGTAAGATTACGGACTAGTTTCTCCATTATTTTCCAAGTGTAAATAATGGTGTATCTCACTCTTCTCCTTTCTAGTGAATATAGGTTTAATTCGCGTAACCTTTCCCAGTAATTTAGTACTTTGCACCCATTGATCTTGGCTGTGAAGCTTCGCTGAATTCCTTCTAGCTGTCTAATGTCTTCTTTTTTATCTGGGCATGTTTGGACCGCACAGTAAGCCAATTTGGGTATCATCAGTATTTTCATTAGAGGAATCATTATATTCCAATCCCTTTGTTTAAAGGTTCTCAGTATCTGCCCAGTTATTCTCTTTGCTCTGTTTACTGCTATCTTATTTTGTGTTTCAAATTTCGCATCATCAGTCATTACAACCCCTATCTTTTGCTTTAGAATTTCTCTGAATTTCCTGTCCATTTGGGATATAATATTCCATGGATTTTAGGTCCTCTCTTTCTCCGTACCGTAACAGCTAAAAATTTCAGCGTTAAACTTCATACTGCTGTCTTCCGTCCTCTTGTAGATTCTGTTCATCTCGGTTTGTAGAGATCCTACATCTTCTGAGTTTCTTATTTTTCTACCGATCTTTGTGTCATCCGCAAAGGACTGTGCTGTCTCTAGTATCGTCCTCATCTATGTCAATTAGCATAATTATGAAGAGTAGTGGAGCTAATACTGTTCCTTGTGGTACTGAGCTGAGGACCTCTGGTTCTGATGAAGATATTCCTTGTACTATAACGACTTGCCGCCGCTCACTAAAGAAATTATATATCCATTTCCCTACTTTTCCTGTTATTCCCATATATTTCAATTTATGTATTATTATTCCATGGTCACACTTGTCGAACGCTTTGGCAAAGTCTATGCATACTACAACATAGTTTTCATTACTTTCCATTGCAGCAATAATGTTGTTCTAGTGTTCCATTAGTTGTGATAGGCATGATCTGCCTGACCGAAACCCATGTTGGTATATATATATATATATATATATATATATATATATATATATATATATATATATATATATATACAGGGCGTCCCAAAAAAATGTATACACACTTTAACAGCTGATAGCTCAATTGATGTTTCTTTCTTTCCAAGTTAAACCCATTAGAATTAATAATGGCAGTCAGACTAAGCTTTGAACAAAGGAAATTCATTCTAAAGTGCTACTGGAAGTGTGAAAACGCAGTTGAAGTGCAAAGACAGTTTAGGAGGGAGTTTCAAACAGATCCACCAACGCGACTTACCATCACTCGAATTAGAGATAAGTTTGAAGCCGATGGAACCGTTCAGAATGTCCACAAGAAGCGTTCCGGAAGACCACGGACATCGACAAGCCCCACAAAGCAAGAAAGAGTACTGGAAACGTATCACCAAAGTCCAAGAAAATCTGTGCGGCAAGCGAGTCGTGAGGTAGGAATTTCAGAATCGTCTGTCCAACGCATTTTGAAGCGCTGTTGTCAATCCGAGATTAGTCCATGCTATTAATGAAGATGATCCGGACCGAAGAGTGGAGTATTGCGAGTGGTACTTGGCACGATGTGGATGTGGATTGGACGAAGGGGTTTCGTAGAATACCCTCCGCGTTCACCAGACCTCACACCACTAGGCTTTTTTTATGGGGATACTTAAAAGACAAAGTCCACGCTATAAAACCTGCAACAGTCGCTGAATTGAGAGCAGCCATTGAACGAGAATGCACACAAATACCAAACGAAATGTTTCGTGGTGTTTGCGATTCCATTGCTTCGCGTTATCAGCAGTGCCTGGACCAGAACGGACGTCAGTTTGAAAACAGGGTTGACAGAACAATTAAATAATGTCTGTAGATTCTATTACATTTTGAAAATGAAATGTATTTTAATAAACACTGCCTTTATAATTATTTAAAGTGTGTATACATTTTTTGGGACCCTGTATAGATATATATATATACACACACACACACGAATGTGTGTATATATATATATACACACACAGACACACACTACGTTCAAAATTATTAAGCAGATTGCATTTTCTCCAATGTTTTCAAAAGTTTTTCACCGATTTCAATGAAATTTATAGCAAACAATTACTATACATAGAAGCACTGACGGTATTCATTTCGATAAAATATTTTGATAATTAAAAAAATTCTCTTTTTATTGAAAAATATTTAAAAT